>JAULBV010210596.1:0-59331 GCA_032358295.1 Pterothamnion heteromorphum | reverse complement strand
TCGCCGACGCTCTCGAATTGACCGAGGATTACAGCTTCTCCGGCTGGCAGTATGAGTATACCTCAAACGTTGACGTCCCTGCGGGCACATTATTCCTGTTCAGCTTGGACGGAGTCAATATTGGACCGGCTATCCCAGTCCCCGAGCCTACGGGGAGCCTTCTGGCCTTGATCTCACTCTCGACCCTCGCCCTGCGCCGGAAAAGATAAGCACCCGGCCAACCGCCCAGGCGACCACTGACAGCCCCTGTCACTGGTCGCTTTTTTCTTTAGCCTTCCCCCCCCATCGATCCCCTCAAACAAAATGCTCCCAACCACCACCGTGAAAAAGCCCATTTTAATCTTCATGTCCCATCGCCCTCTCTCCGCTGCCATCGTGATGGCGGCGTTGGTGTCAGCGGCCTTCCCCGCACAGGGGGGGCTTATTCAAAGCAACACCACCTATACCGCCTATGGCGATTTACCCGTGATTACTAGCGATCTCGTGAATTACGGACAACCGACGCTTGCCAGCTATACGGTTTCGGCGACCTCGGACAGCGACGAGACCCCCGACCGGGGCTTTATCACCGGAACCGCCGGGAGTAGTTTTTCCGATATCACCTGGTTCAGGGATGATGGGGCCAATGACCAGCTGCCTGCCACCCTCACCCTCAATCTTGATGTCAACGCAAACACCGCCGGCTATGATATTTCCCAGATCAACTCCTATGCCGGATATATTGCCGGCCTTGAGCAAGGTGACCAGATCATGACCGTCGAATACAGCTTGGTCGGCCAAGCCGGGTTCACCACGCTCGGCACCTATTCCTACGAAGACCCGGCGGTGGACGAGTTCGGTCGCATCAGCCTGAGCGACGATACGGATCCCTACCTGCTGAGCGGCGTGGACGCGCTCAGGTTCACTTATGCAGACCCGGCCACGGCGGATCTACTGGTTCTTCAGGAAATCGACGTCCTGGGCACGGCGACTCCCCAGGGAGGCATTGTGCAAAGCAACACCACCTACACGGCTTATGGTGATTTGCCGGTGAGCAATAGCGATCTCGTGAATTACGGACAACCGACACTCGCCAGCTATACGGTTTCGGCGACCTCGGACAGCGACGAGACCCCCGACCGGGGCTTTATCACCGGAACCGCGGCGGGCACCTTTCCCGCGATCACCTGGTTCAGGGACGATGACAGTAGAGACCAGTTGCCCGCCACCCTCACCCTCAACCTGGATGTCAACGTAAACACCGCTGGTTATGATATTTCCCAGATCAACTCCTATGCCGGATTCATTACCGGTCTCGAACAAGGTGACCAGATCATGACCGTCGAATACAGCTTGGTCGGAGACGCTGGGTTCACCACGCTCGGCACTTATTCCTACGAAGCCCCGGCGGTGGACGAATTCGGCCGCATCAGCCTGAGCCACGGCACGGATGCCTACCTGCTGAGCGGCGTGGACGCGCTCAGGTTCACTTATGCAGACCCGACCACGGCGGATCTACTGGTTCTTCAGGAAATCGATGTCTTGGGCGTGGCGACTCCCAATGGCGTCAACCTGACCTCCTACCCGACGAGCCTTCATTTCTATGCCCGGGACACGGGGCAAATGCACGTGTCCCTGCCGGTAGTCGGAAACGTGGAAACCGACGACATCACGGGCTTGTTCTTAAGAACATTTACCAACGGGGTTCAATACGGAATTGATCAAGCAGTGGGCTACACCAGTACGGGCAGCACGCACAACTTTTCCACCACCGTGAATCTGCCTTCCCTTTTGGCCAAGGTGGACGTCCAACTGATCAAAACCAAGGCCGACAACAGCGAGGTCATTCTCGCCAGCTCGACGGACATCACCGTCGGGGATGTTTACCTCATCCAAGGCCAGTCCAATGCAGATGCCGCTTCCTACGGGGAGTCGGCCAACGCCTTTGTGTCCCCCTACATTCTCACCTATGGAAATAATACTGATGATCCGGTGACCCTCCAGAACAGTCTTGGCTGGCAACAGGCCCAGGGCAATGGCAGCCTGAACCAGACTGGCGGCATCGGCCAATGGGGTCTCAAAATGGCCCACGAGCTCGTCAACACGCATCAAATCCCCCTCGCCATCTTCAATGGAGCCGACCCAGGAAAGGCCATTGCCTTCTTTCAACGGGACGATGCCGACCACGACAACCTCACGACAAATTACGGCCGCCTCTACCACCGGGTCGATCAGGCCGGACTCCGAGACAAGGTGCGGGGGCTTCTCTACTATCAAGGCGAGTCCGATTTTAATGATGCCGCGCAATGGTTGAACGGATGGAATCCCCTCTATGCCGATTGGCAGGAGAACTACCCGAATATCGAACACTATTACCTGGTTCAGGTGAGAGAGGGTTGCGGAGTCGGTCGCTTCAGCATCGCTTTGCGCGATGCCCAACGGCTTCTCCAAGAGCAGGATTCTGACATCACGGTCTTGTCTCCGCTGGGAGTAGATACCCACGACGGCTGTCATTACGATTTCGTCGGTGGCTATGAGTCGCTGGGCGTGAGGTATGCGAAACTCCTCGGGCGGGACTTTTACGGAGCCACGGATGACCCCAATATCGAGACGATTTATCCGGTCTTCGCAGAACTTATCGGAGCCTCTAATGATCAAATCAGAATCGCCGTGAAACGCCCCCAAGCCGCCATCACCTTCCAAAGCGGTGCCGAGACCGACTTTCTCCTGTCTGGAACTTCCGTCACCGTGCAATCAGGATCCTATGCCAACGGCTTCCTCACCCTGCAGCTGTCAGGTAACGCCACCGGTGTGACCGACCTGATCTACGGCGGGCGAGCCCGTGCCGGACAATGGGTAATCACTTCACAAAACAACAGCCTGCTTGCCTTCAGCGAGCCCGTCACCGCCTATCAGGACAGCGACAACGACGGACTGAGCGATAATGAAGAAACCCAGCTCACCTCCACCAATCCGAATCTGGCCGATACAGACGGCGATGGCACTACTGACAAAGAAGAACTGACTCTGGGGCTGGATCCCAACGATCCGCAAAGCCGCTTTTCAGCCTGCCTAGCCTCTAACGGCACCTTGCTCACCTGGCCCTCCCAAGAAGGACTCTCCTTCAAACTCTACTACAGCCAGGATCTCCAAGGGCCGTTCTCCACATGGCCAAGCATCAGCCTGACCGACAATGACGGTGATCAGGCCGATATTTTTCAATACGACCTCACCGGACTGCCCTCTTCGGAAAAGTATTTCTTTGTCATCGAACTACTAACCACTCCATAATTCCGCAATGACAAGATGAGACCCCTTAGAAAGAGCCAGCCTAAATGGATCAAAACCATGACAAGCAAATCCCTTACTATCGGGGAGAAAACAGGGAAGGTCTTGGATCTGCGGCAAGTTGGGCGTTACCTTAAGCGCTGGGGGGGCACCCCTCAACGGCCAGTTAAAAGAGCTTACCAGAGAGACGACAAAAAAGTGGAGGCTTGGTTTGGAAGACATCATGCGCCTCGATGAACCACCCCCGAGCAATCCTTCCCTCATCAAACAGCAAAGAGCAAAGAGCATTTTTAAGATGGCTTCAAATTGCGAAATTCGACTCAATTTTCCTCGTGTAGTGTACCCCTATTACCAACCTGACGTTACCTTTCAATTTCGAATGTAAGCTATATATATGCTAGCGGGCGGAGAAAAAGCGGCGATTTGGAAGTTTTTCAGAAATGTGTTAACGCGCCCCCCGAATGAGGCATTTATCAGTGATCGCGCCGTGTCGGCACGATCACGAGACAATTAATTCAATTATGAAACATACAACAAAAACAACGACACCTCTAGCTGCGATTGTAGGCTTAGCCCTTATTGCACCTTCGGCTAATGCGGCAGTCCTATTCACCACCGCAGTATCGGGTCCCAATAACCCTTCAACCCCCACGGATGAACTCGCCTACGCGGGCGACGTCAGTAACTCCGACCTCCTGCATGGTATTACCGGCACGACCAGCGGCACCGCATTTGCTGGCGGCGACGCCGCCAACCTGAACGACGGTCTGCATGGAACTAACGACTCCAGTCCACCACTACCTTTAGGAGATGCGGTTGCAGAGGTGGCCTGGACAGCAGACTCGGGAACCTCCCGTGAGTTCGTCATCGGTAACGGTTCCTATGGGTTGGGTTATGACATCAGCGGTATTCAATCGATTGCTGCATGGTCGGATGCCGGGTTCATGAACCAGAAATACGACATCTTTCTTCGGTCACTGGGAGGCTCATATGCGCTGTACGCGACGGTTGACTATCAGCCAGCAAGCGCTACTGGCGAAGGAGGGGCTACTAAAGTCAACGTCACCGACGACAGCGGGCTACTTGGCAGCGGTATCGATGCCATCCGCTTTGATTTTCTCGACACCACGAGCAATGATGTGGGCGGAGGTACCTACCGTGAGATTGACGTCTTCGGGGTAGCAACTGTTCCCGAGCCATCCTCTACAGTGCTTCTCGGCTTAAGTGGGCTTTCTCTATTGAGCCTTCGCAGACGCAAGTCGTAAGGTCTTCTCGCCTTAATCTTGGATTTCTACGATGAAGAAATCCCAAAAGCGCTCAGCATCACTGCCCCGAGCAGTCATGCTGGGATGTTTGTGCTGGTCGCTATCTCCTACACTCCATGCCGCCACCTTGCGCATCATGCCACTAGGAGATTCGATCACGGCTGGCTATACCGATAACCCGACTTGGAACGACCCGTTTGAATTTGGCTACCGTAGTGGTCTTTACACTCGGCTAACGAATGCCGGCTACGACTTCCAGTTTGTCGGTGCTTCCACGGAACCATGGGTAAGCCCTTTCGCTGGTGATCCGTCGAATGGAGGCACCCATACCCCAACCGTCGATCTTCGCCCATTGGGTCAGGACAATCATCGCGGCTATGGTGGGCAGGCCGCCAGCTTCCTGAATACCAATATCGCCAGTTGGCTAACGTCTGACAATCCAGACATCATTCTGCTGAAGATCGGAACCAATGCTCAGGATTACAATGGGCTGAACACCTTGGTGAATACCATCGTGACCAATCAGCCGAGTGCGCAGCTGATCATTTCTATGATCATGCCAAAATACACTTATCAGCAGGGAATCGTTAATTACAATACCTACATTCGCGACACGCTGGTGCCGACCTATCAGGCAGCCGGGAAAAACGTGACTGTGGTTGATCAATACGCCACTTTCCTGACGGATACCAATGACTTGAGCTCGATAGATCAGTCCCTGTTTTCAAATGGAATCAATCATCCCGACAACGCTGGCTATGACCTCATGGCGGAAACTTGGTTCGACGGCATTCAGGCTGTTGTCCCAGCTCCTGAGCCATCCTCCACCGCTCTACTAGGCCTTGGTGGGCTTGCACTCGTCATATTCCGCAAGCGATAAGTCTGCGGTCAACACTTGTCGAACTAGGTCTGCTTACGTTTGTGTTCTATTGTTGCCATCCTGTCATAAAAATAGCCTATTGCATACAATACCGCAGAACATTTACACGTTAACGTTAGGCTAGTTAAAAAACTAATATGAAAATGAAACAACATACCAATAACTACACCAAAGTATCATCAACTATTGTTGCGGCAGCACTCACCACAGTCTTTACCCTGTCACCTGCTGATGGCGCAGCCATCGCAGGCGTCACGATTGAAGATTTTTCATCCGAACTCGCTGTAACTTTTGATCGCACTGCGCAAAAAACGCTCAATGGCGGAGCGACATTCACCGCAGGGGGCACAAGCACCCATACCCATGTCGCTAATAGTAACATGTGGCTATCCAATGGTACCTTTAGGGAACCAAACGATCCCCTACCTGCCACAATTACCTTTGACCTGGAAGATAACTACGACCTTAGCTTGATGACGGTATGGAACTACAACGAAATAAACTTGACCGACCGTGGCGCTAATAATGTTGAAGTTCTCGTTGCCTCCATTGTTGGCGGAACATTCACTTCACTTGGCAGTTTCACCTTCGCAGAAGCGCCTGGTGACTCCACCACGGTTTTTGGAGAAGACCATGCCTTGAGCGCTGCAGCTGCAGATAACGCACGGCTCGTTCGTTTTAATATTACAACGAACCACGGCGGCGATGACAGCTTTGCCGGTCTTAGTAAAATACGCTTCGATGGTGTTCTCGTCGTCCCCGAGCCATCCTCTACCGCTTTACTCGGTCTTGGAGGGCTGACCCTAATTATCCGCCGCCGCAAGTAACCGCGACCCGAAGTTCTGATAGGTGAGCCGAACTTCCAGAAAACAGTAGAAATCTCACCAAGTGAATTTCGTGCCCAGGCGCGAAAGAATCCTTCCTCATTATACGTAGATCTTTCTGATCGCGTTCACCTCTCTTCATTCCAATACCCATGAAAAGCCTTTTCCCTAAGCTTTTACTGCCGTCCTTTTTGTTCACCCTTTCCTCCGCATCATGGGCTGAAGTTGATTTCGCCCACCAAGTCATGCCCGTATTAGAGAAGCACTGTGCGGAGTGTCACACCGGCAACAAGAAGAAAGGAGGGCTCGCGATGAATACCCGTGCGGAGCTACTTGAAGGTGCCGAGTTCGGCGATGTGGTGACTCCTGGCAAAGCCGCTGACAGTTTGATGATTGAGCTCATTCACTCCACCGATGATGATGAGTGGATGCCGCCCAAGGGGCCGCGTCTCAACAAGAAGGAGATCGAAGTTCTGGAAAAATGGATCAATGAGGGCATGAAATGGGATGAATCCATTCGGCTGGGCAAGTCAACATGGGAGCCGCCCTTGAAGCCGCGCCAAGTCAAGTTGCCCGCCGCACACAATGGCCGTAAGCACCCGATTGATCGGATCCTCGATGCTGGGCTGATGAAGAATAACATCGGGATTCCCGAGTTGGCTGGAGACGCCGCTTTTCTGCGCCGTGCGACGCTCGATGTCATCGGCCTCTTGCCTACCCCGGAGCAACTGAACGCCTTCACCAGTGATAAAACCCCAGACAAGCGTGAACAACTCATCACGCGTCTCCTTTCCGATGACATTGGTTACGCAGACCATTGGCTCACGATGTGGAATGATCTCTTGCGCAATGATTACACCGGGACGGGCTACATCACGAAAGGTCGTAAGCAAATCACAGGATGGCTTTACCGCTCGCTGAGAGAAAACAAACCTTATGATCAGTTTGTGCGCGAGCTCATCGCGCCTAAGCCAGAGTCCGCCGGATTCATTAGCGGTATCAAATGGCGGGGAGATGTGAATGCCAGTCAGACGCGTGAAATTCAGTTCTCGCAAAATATTTCACAAGTGTTCCTTGGTATCAACATGAAGTGTGCGAGCTGCCACGATAGCTTTATCGACCGCTGGAAGCTGGAAGATGCCTATAACCTCGCCGCCATTTTTTCGGAGAAAACTCTCGAACTCAATCGCTGTGACAAGCCGACTGGGAAAATGGCTAAGCCAAAGTGGATCTTTCCCGAGCTTGGTGACATTGACCCCGAAGCCCCCAAAGAGGAACGCCTCAAGCAGCTGGCAGGACTCATGACTCATCCCGAAAACGGACGCCTAACCCGCACTGTCGTGAACCGTATTTGGGAGCGTCTCATGGGCCGTGGTATTGTTCATCCTGTCGATGCGATGGATGCCGAACCTTGGAATGAAGACCTTCTTGACTACTTGGCCGTTCGTTTCGCGGAGGACGGTCATGATCTGCGACGCTTCATCGCTTTTGTCATGAGCTCGCAGGCCTATCAGTCTCGCAGCACCATTCTGAAAAAGGAGCCCGGTGAAGACTATCAATACACGGGGCCACTCGCCAAGCGCATGACCGCAGAGCAGTTTCTCGATTCCGTTTGGCAAGTCCTTGAGACTCACCCCAAGAAGGCCACCGCCAAAGTTGACCGCAAACCCAAAGAGCCTCAATTGAAAGAAGCACCCGTCCGTGTTTCCTTGGTCGAAAGTGACTTCCTCACCCGCTCACTCGGCCGCCCGAATCGCGATCAGGTGGTGACCACCCGCCCAAGTGACCTAACGACCCTCCAAGCGATTGACCTCGCCAACGGCGACCAACTGGCAGGCTACCTCAGCACCGGAGCAAAAACACTCCAGCAGAAGGGAATGAAGGGTCAGGAACTGACGACTTGGCTCTACCGCCATGCCTTGTCCCGCCCGCCGAGTTCCGGAGAACAAGCCGTCCTCAACGAAGTTTCCGCTCAACAACAAGCAGAACAGAGCGCACAAGACGAAACCGCCCTCCAAGACCTCCTCTGGCTTATCTTCATGCAGCCAGAATTCCAAATCATCCGCTAGCCCCACCCGTCCTCATCCCATGACCTCCATCCAAGAACAACTCGCCCGCCGCGACTTCCTTAAAAAACTCAGTGCCGCCTCCCTCGCCGCGCTCGGAACCAATGGCACCGCCTCTTGGGCCAGCTCCGAAGGCACCACCGTCCTCCACCCAAAAGCGAAGGCCGACTCCTGTATTTTAATCTGGCTCGGGGGCGGCATGGCGGCACCGGACACCTTTGACCCGAAGCGCTACCTCCCCTTTAAGAAAGGTCTGGAGGTGAACAAAATCCTCAGCACCTTCCCCGCCATCGACACCTCGGTGGACAACATCAAGATCAGCGAAGGTCTCGAAAACATCGCCCAGGTGATGGACCGCGGCACCCTGATTCGCTCGGCCGTCCAACCAGATCTCGGTCACATCCTCCACTCCCGTCACCAGTATCACTGGCACACCGGCTACGTACCGCCTCTCACCGTCGCCGCTCCGCACATCGGTGCCTGGATGGCCAAAGTCCTCGGGCCGAAAAATCCGGTCATGCCACCCTTCATCAACATCGGCCAACGCCTCGAAGGCGTCGGTGAAAAAGAAGAACTCAAGGCCTTCACCACGGGTGGATTTTTCGGGAGCGAGTTCGGCCCCATGAACCTCCCCTACCCACAGGACGCGGTTCGCTCCGTGCAACCGCCCAAGGGCATGGAGCCAGGCCGCTTTGCCAACCGCTACCAGCACTACCGTAAACTCATCGAGCAGAATCCAAACCGAGAGCTGATGAGCGACTTCCAGCAGGAGTCCATGCTGCGTTCCATGGACGCCGCGCACCTCTTGCTCCAGTCAGAAGAAAAAAAGGCCTTCGACCTCACCCTTGAAGACAAAGAATCTCGCGACAAATACGGCGACAACCGCTTCGGCCAAGGCTGCCTCCTCGCACGTCGTCTCGTCGAAAAAGGTGCCCGCTTTGTCGAGGTCACCACCGAATACATTCCCTTCAAACACTGGGACACCCACGAAAACGGCCACACCACCGTCAAAGAACTTAAAGAGCAAATCGACCGCCCTATCGCCCAGCTTATCCTCGACCTTGAAGAGCGCGGCATCCTTGACAATACTCTCGTGATCGTCGCCAGCGAGTTCAGCCGCGACATGATGATCGAAGGCGTCCCCGGCTCGAACGCCAAAGACCAATCCCGCGCCAAGGCCGAAAAGCTCCAAGAAATGAAGCACTACGGATTGCACCGTCACTTCACCGGGGGCAGCAGTGTCGCCCTCTTTGGCGGCGGGGTCAAAAAAGGCCATGTCTATGGAAAAACGGCCGACGAGCGCCCCCTCGTGGCGGTTGAGAACCCCGTTTCCATTGAAGACCTCCACGCGACTATTTTCACCGCCATGGGCATTAGCCCCAAAACCGCCTACGATGTCGAGAAGCGCCCCTTCTTCGCCACCAAAGACGGCCACGGCAAAGCGGTCATGGATATCTTCGCCTAGCATTGTGAGCTCATCCTGCTCCGAGCGTCGGTGCCGTCGGGTTTCGAGTTGCGCAAGATGAAGTCCACATGAAAGAGGCAATAATACCACATCTAGTCCCAGAAAGGCGGAACGATTTTTTAGAGATCTGATTTTCTAGCGGCTTCGCCGAAAGGAATCGATACGGAAAACTTCTTGAAACTACGGCGTTGTTCCTCAGTTGTGGTGCCCGCACCACGCCTTCGTCATGCCTTGTATTTTCAAAAAGTTTTTCCGTCGTTTCGCCTTTCTGAAACCAGACGTGGTATAATACAGGGATAGGTCCGGCGATTTAACTGAATAATCGTAAATAGTCGTTAACGTTGTCCCTGAGCACGGCTTATACAGATGAATGGCGGACGATGCGCAGAAAACTCAAGAATCGTTACCTCACACCATATGAATAATAACTAACCATAACCAAGTAATGATCACTAGAACCACACTCAAAGCCGTCCTCTCGCTTCCTCATCGTTTAAGAACACTACCTTGTGCCGTCATCCTGACGGGCAGCATCGCCACCATGGTTCAAGGATCGATCTGGGTAGCCTACGACACCGGGGCAGACGGGACGACCCCCGGCTCTCACACCTTCACCAGCGGAGGCTCTTGGGCTGGTGATGGAGCTTATCCAGCAGTCCTTCGGCAGAACCACATTAAAAGGTTCAGGAAGGAATGAGATTCACAAGCTGATGAAGGCGGCATTGGAGAAGGCGAAGGCTGAAAATAATCGTCTCCAAGAAAGCCTCTCTTTAGCTAATGAGATCTTTCCAGACATGCCCGTGGACATCGGTCAGCCTGACGTCGCGGCCACTCCACCGATACGTCAGCTTTTCGTGATCGATCCCTAGCTGATGCAGGGCGGTCGCCCACATGTCGTAAACCGTCGCCACGTCTTTCGTGACGCGATAGCCCAGCTCGTCGGTCGCACCGTGAACGTGCCCGCCTTTCATGCCGCCCCCCGCCATCCACATACTAAATCCATAGGGGTTGTGATCTCGGCCTGAGCCACCCTGTGAGAAAGGAGTCCGTCCGAATTCACCTGAAAAAACAATTAGGGTCTCATCAAACAAGCCCCGCTGCTTGAGATCTTTGATGAGTGCCGCGATGGGTTGATCAACTTGTTTTGCCATCGCGGTATGCCCTTTGATAATGTCACCATGCTGGTCCCAAGGGTTGGCAGCACCCCCAGCTCCTTTAGCGGCGGGACTGCACGAGAGTTCGACAAAACGGACTCCTCGTTCGACCAAACGGCGCGCCATCAAACACTGCCGACCGTATTGCGCGAGGTGTTCATCTTGATCATCAACTCCATACATCTCCTTGGTGGCGGCGGATTCTTTTGAAATATCGGTTAATTCAGGAACGGCCTCCTGCATGCGGTAAGCCGTTTCGGCATTTTCAACGGATGAGATCACGGCTTCCTTACAAGCCACTCGATCCGCAAAAGACCGATCTAAGTTTCCAATAAAATCGAGTGCATGTCGTTGCTCGGCCTTCAACATGGCGGGTTGGATGTCGGGCACTGCGCAATCATTGGAGATATTGAAAACCGACCCCTGGGTCGTTGCGGGTAGGAATCCATTCCCGAAAATACTGATCCCGCCGTGAGGCGTCTTAGCCTGTTTTGATTGGAGCACAATATAACTAGGTAGGTTTTTATTTCCCGAGCCCAGCCCATGGGCTACCCACGATCCAGCACTTGGATAGCCTAGGAAAGGAAAGCCCGTGTGCATGAAAAAGTTCCCTTGAGCATGCTCGCTGAACTTGGCCGTCATCGAACGAACGATGGCCAAGTCATCGGCCATGCCAGAGATATGCGGGAAGAGGTTGGTCATCTCGATTCCTGACTGTCCCCAGCGTTTGCTCTCCCACTTGGAGCCAAAAATATTTCCGTTATTATTGAACTGCGTTCGCTCAACTTTCCCCGGCATCGGCTGGCCGTCCTTTTCTCTGAGTAAGGGCTTGGGGTCGAATGAATCCACATGTGAAACGCCGCCCGACATATAGAGAAAAATCACTGACTTCGCCTTTGGCGGATGGTGAAGAATGGGACTCATCGCCGAGACTCCTCCTGCGGTCGCTCCGTGAAGCTGATTGATTAAGCCGGAAACCGCTAGCCCGCTGAGTCCTCTTGAGGTCAGCTTCATGAAGTCGCGGCGTGATTGAGCGTTAATAGACATAGATAAATTCTTTTGAGTTTAAAAGAGCGTGCGCCAACTTGTGGTAGGCACTCGCGGGAATTCTGCTTTTCTGAGAATCCCCTGGTGGTTCTTGACCAGCACCCAGAAAGCGTAAGCTTTGAGCCAGCTCTTCTGTGGAAGGTTTTCTTCCGTAGGCTTGTCGGTAAAAAGTGATGAGGCGATCCGTATCGGTTTTTAAGTTCTGGTCACGAACAATGAGATTGGCCCACTGCTTAGAGGAGTCATTGACAAAGTCGCCGTTCAGCATCGTCAAAGCCTGTGCTGGCACATTGGTGGAATTTCTCACTCCTACCGTAGAGACGGGCACCGGATAGTTAAAGGTTGTCAAAAAGCTATCTAAACGGTTTCGACGAACGGGTTTATACACCGCTCTCGGCACTCGCTTATCTTTTGACAAGACCAAGATACTATCGTGAATGGCCTCGGCATCTAGGCGGCGTGCGGGGTAATGACTTAGGTAAAGATTTTCAGGATCACGGTCAGCGTTAGCAGGCAACAGAGCACTTGATGAGCGAAAGGTTCGACTCATGACGATGTCCTTTACCGTTTTTTTCATATCCCAGCCTGACGAGCGGAATTCACTGGCTAGGTAATCGAGTAGCTCAGGGTGGCTGGGTTCTTTTCCGAGAAGCCCAAAGTTATCATTTGAACTGACAATGCCTTTTCCAAAAATGTGATACCAGAGTCGATTCACGATCACGCGAGTGGTCAGAGGGTGCTTCGGGTCTAAAATATCCTGAGCCAACTCTAAGCGGCCGCTTGATTGTGTTCCATACTCTTGCCCTCCTAGGATTTCTAGCGAAGCTCGTTTCACGATGGCCCCTTCCTTCTTAGGATTACCACGAATCAATAAGGGCTGATCATACACCTCGGCATCCATCACCCCGGGCACTCTTCTTGGATTTGAAATTGCGGCTTCGAGTTCACGGTAGGTGTTCACAAGACTCCTGAGTTCAGAAGGGAAGTCTGATAGGGTGTTGGGTAATAGATCAGCCTCGACACAGGCATGTAAGAGCTGCGCCTGATCTTCCGAAGGCACCCCTTCTCCCCACGCCTTTAATGAAGCCGCAATGCTTTTTTGATAATACGCTAAGAGATCAGCTCGGCTCTCGATTTCCGAAAAATCACCATGCCTCACAATGGGGGAACCAACCGCATGAAGAACTTGATCACCTGCATAGACCTGTTGAACTCCAAACCAGCCCAACTCCTTGATCAAGCTACCATCTTTTTTCTTTTTTCTAACCTGATGAGAGTTCGCGTCTCGGGCGGTGTTGATCTGATAGTATCCCCGCTCACCATTCCAATACGCATATTGCTTCAGGTGGCTCCAGTTCGAGAAAGCGCTCAGTCTGACAGAGGGATGGAGGCCACCATGCTTGAGCGGATAGGAGCGAACACTAAAGCGGGCTAAGCCACCGCCTCCGGCCCCACGCACCATATTTACCTTCCCCTTCGCCACGTGTGAGGGCGAACTCAAAACGCCACTGTGACGCGGGCTAATGAGATGGGAGTAAACGCCGCGTGGATAAATCCCCAAAACAGCCTTCTTAGAGTCTTTTGTGTTGAGCGCATAGGAACCATTTTCAGCCACTTCATTTCCCAAGCCGCTACCCGTTTTGTACCATTGATCGTAGGTTTTTTGATCACGTAAGTCGGCATAATAAGTCGCCTTCTTAACTCGCGCCTCATTCTCGTCCTGCATCTTTCCGTAGCCATTCTGCACCTCGATGAGGAAATTTTGATACTGTCCGCTCTTGAGCTCCGCTGACTTCATCAACACGCCCAGCGGATGGTATTTATTGATCTTTTTAACCTTCACCGTTTCAAGACGCTTTGAAACTTTCTCCAATTGATCAATCCAGAACATCGCCAAGGCAGAGCGAATGGCTTTTTTAACCTCCTTGATCTCCGCCACATTCTTTTTCTGCAACTCTTCAATATCAATCGTTCGGATCGTCGGACGGCTACTCACCATCACCCCGTAGAACTTGTAAAAGTCAGCCTGACTAATCGGGTCAAACTTATGATCATGACAACGGGCACAGGAAACAGTCAGTCCAAACATCGCCTTGGAAATCACATCAATCTGATTATCGGTATGAGTGACTTGCTCCGCGTAGGCGTCAGTCACCCCAAAGCCGTAGGGCATCATTCGCATGTGCGAGAGACCGATCATGGATTCATTGAATTTCTGCTCGGCATGAAGGCGAGGGTTTTCGATCAGATCTCCCGCCAAGTGCTCCCGGATGAGCTGGTTATAAGGGACATTCTGCTTAATCGCGCGAATCAGGTAGTCACGGTAGGCGGTCACATATGGAATAGCGGGATCACCTTCACTACCGGAAGTCTCGGCATAGCGGTACCAGTCCATCCAATAACGCGCCCAGCGCTCGGCATAGGCTTTGGAGTTCATCAGCTCATCGACAACTTTTTCATACGCTAGCTCTGCGGGTTCATCGAGAAACCGGTCAATGGCGGCTGGTGGTGGCGGCTGACCCGTTAAAACTAAGTAAAGACGGCGAATGAGCGTTTCCGCCTTCGCCTGATCCTGACCCTCCAGCTTTTGCTCTTTCAAATTCCGATAAATGAAACGGTCTATCGCCGTCTGAGACCACTGCGCATTATCAACTGCGGGAATAGCGGGCTTTTGAATAGGTTGGAAAGACCACCACTCACGCCGTTTCTCGCGAATAACCTCCCAATCTTTTTCCGCCTCTAGGCTCTCCTTCGTTGGTTTTTCGAGCCGTGGATCTGGGGCACCCATCTCAATCCACTTTTTGAAATCAGCGATGGTGGCGTCCGAGAGCTTCGGCTTCTTATCGGGCATCGCCTCGTAGTCGTCATGATGGCTAATGGAGAGGAACAAGTCGCTCTCCGCTGGTTTACCGGGGACGATGATTCCCGATTTATCAAGTGCGTCTTTCCAATCCAGCGCGATATCAGCTTTGGCCTTATCAATACTGTTATGGCACTCGTAGCAGGTCTCCGCCAGAACAGGGCGGATCTTTGACTCAAAGAAATCAAGTTGAGCAGGCGGAATCTCCGCGCCCAGCAAACGTCCTCCCACAAAAAGGAGAAGCGTCCCTGTCGATCTATTTAGAAATCTCACCATCTGTGCTACGATTGTGATACAGATATCTTTCAATGAAAGCCGTTATATTGGATGACCTTAGCCTCGCCAAGCTGGCGACTCGACTCTCGTAAATCATGATTAGCGATTAAACGTCGGTCGTTTGATCAGATTTTTCGTCCTTTGAGGCCGATCAGCTGCGGAAGTTTGAGAGAAAGATCAATTAATGAAGGGTAGTCTCTGCAGGCTTGATTCCGAGACTGCGATTGACAATCGACTCCCGCTGACGCAAGCAGAAGACCTGCCAAACCGCAGTGTGCTCTGTTTCGACAGAGCTGTTTGTAGAGGTCTCCGGCTGCTTCGCTGGGGGCCTCTGCATTTTTTTAGTAATCCTTAAGAGGAAACCAGTTCTGCGTGTTTTTCTTTCCGCAGAAATTGACGACGGCGGAGAGGGCGATGATTTTAAGATCGAGCCAGAATGATTGATTCGAAAGGTAGTGTTGTTCGAGCTTCCAAGACTGCTTGGCGCCCGTGCCTCCGTAAATCTGAACAAGCCCCGTGATTCCGGGGATGGTGTCCCAGCGTTTGCGGTGCTCGGGGCCGTCCCAGCCAAGCCGGATGACATCCTCCTGAGTCAGCGGGCGGGGACCGACGATGGACATTTTCCCGAGGAAGATGAGGAGGAACTGGAGGAATTCATCTAGTGCCGTGATGCGGAGCCATTTTCCAATGCGGGTGATTTTTCCGTCCTGCATCGTGCGGAACTTCCAGACCGTGAATGGGCGTTTGTGTTTCCCCAATCGCTGCTGCGAGAAGAAGACGGGACCGCCATCATCGAGTTTGATCAAGAGGGGAATGATGATCAAAATAGGGGAGAAGATGAGGAGGGCGGTGAGAGCCACTACGATATTAAAAAGACGCATCATGACGGTGTTACGGCTGTGCTTGGAGTGTGGTGACAGCTCCTAAGGATTCTTCTTGAGCGCGTTTGCGCAGGCTCGTGACGAAGTAACCCATCGCCTGCCAGATTTCTTGATAGAACTCGCGGTTGGTTCCTCCTAATGAACGGATCGCTTTGCCGTGATTGACCCACAACATGGTGCCTGCGGCGAGACCCATGATCTTGAAGACACCCGCCCAGATTAGGGAAACCTGTTTTTGGGAACGAGCCATGCGGTCTTTATTAAAGGCGATGTGCCCGGTTTCATCACGAATAATCAGTCGGCACATTTGAGCGATCGCGAGGTCTTTTTCCCCGCCGTGTTTGAGCATCATCTGGTAATAGACGTTACTGACAATTTCCGTGAGGATGAGGGTGTAGAGTTCAAAACTGACCCCGAGGGTTTTCCTGAGAAGACAAAATACGGAAAAGCTCCAGTGAGATTCGATGCTCGTTCCGCCGAAACGTTTGACCGCATCTCCAAGGAGGCGCGAATGCTCTGCCTCTTCGCGGAACCAGAGGTCAACGAGTTCACGCGCATGCGGCTGTGAGAGGAATTTCTCGCGATCCCAAGCGGTGAGGTAGCAGGGGCCGCCGCCATCACCTAGCTCGAATTGGGTGAGCGAAGGGAGGAGTTTCTTTATCTGGTATGGGGTGAGCTTTGTGGGCGTCGTCCATTTGGGCTCCTCTCTGTTGCGTTGATTATTTTTGAAGTGGTCCAGCCAGCGGTTTAGATTCATCTGTTTCATCGGCAATACCGTGACCACACAATGTGAAGCGATGATGTAGATGGGATGAATTTTTCATAAAATGTGCAGGAGTTGTGGACAGAAAATCTAAGGCCAGCTTGACGTCATGATTCCAACTCGCTAATTTTTAGGTAAATCGAGGGAGGGGATGAAGTCATCACCCGGTAGCTAGCCAAATTCTAAATAATAACTGTTCAGCTTAAAATATTACTCAAATGGATCCCTTTATTACGAACTTAGTTGTATTTCTTGTTGGAACGGTCACTGGCGCCGCTGGAAATTACTTCGCGCTAAAATATACTGATAAACGCCATAAGAGCGAGGAGAAGTCTAGCGAGCAAGATTTGTTCTCCGAGTTGGCTCAACGCATGCCGGATTTGTTTAGTGAAATGAAAGCAGATTTATCAGATGAGGGTTATTCTGAATGCCGAGATTTTTTTGTTATACCCAAAGGGGCAATGTTAAGTAGCGCTGGTTCTCTATATTTTGAAGATGATGGCGAAAATTTATACCTATCGAAGGTTAGAACGTTAGAAGAGTATCGATATGTAAGTGATATTACCCCAGGCAATGCACCGAAATTTAGAATGACAGATCGCTTTGTGAAATTACTCCTCAATACCTAGCCTGGGTGAGAGCCTACTATTCATCGATTGAATGAAATTAATGAAAAACGTAATAGGCAGTAGGCATGAAACGTTGTCATTAGTGCAAAAGGAGTAAGCTAAACTGCATCGCCGAAGGTGATATTTATACTAGCGTGGGGTGCAACCCCACGACTACGATTTGGAGAAGACGCTTTTGGCTGAAGGTCAAACTTATTGCGGAGTATAGGCGTGGAGACACAATAAGCTTCGCCTTCAGCGAAGAGCTTTCATGGTGGCGGGGTGGGTGTCCTAGGGATGCTCCCTAGGCTAGGTATAAGTTTCGCCGTTGGCGAAGCAAGGGGCTGTTCTTATATGCTATCTCACTATGAATGCCTTCCCTGACTCCGGAGGAGTCGCAGAGTATAGCCCCCATGTCGGAACGTAGTGGAGACTGGGGGTGACATGTCCCCACCCTAATAAAACGACCCCGAAGGGTGTCGTAGAAACGTCGCGATACACGGGGAAGGCTCATCGAGAGGAGAGCATTTTTGTGGAGGTCAGTGCCTCCGTATTTTCCGGCCTCTCTGCGACACCCTGCGGGGTCGCTCATTTGTGGGTTGGTTGGAATCCCCGGGTCTACGCTTTGCTCCGACGCCAGGGCTATACTCTGAGACCACTTCGCGGTCTTCCTAATAGGGGTGCCATTTTAAAAATGAGAACGGCGGTTTTTTATATTCTGAAAACATCCCTTTGTCACGCCTGCCTATTGCCTACTGAATGGGTAAATAAAAGACTCAAGCCTTCCTTACTTGTTGTATCCCTTATGATTCATGAATTCCCAAATACGATCCATCCACGTGTAGCTGCCTGTGCCTTCTGCCGCTTTCGCTTGGAAGCAGTGTCCGCGTTTAGCAAGGGTGTGGAGATCTGATTGAATGCCCATGCGACGGAGTTGCTCCCAGCATTTCACCGAGTTCATCGCGGCATGAACGTCGGCATCACCATGGATGAAAAGGATGGGGCAGGTTTTTTGATCGAAGGCAAACTCAGGAACGAGCCTTGCTTCATCCTCGTTACCCCCTTGCGCATTCCCTCCGTTCGCCCCGTCCGTGAGCGAATAGGCTGGGTAAATGGCCACCGCCCATTGGGCGTGACAGGGGGTTTTATGCAGATTGTCGATGGGCCAATAGGAACGCTGCTGTGAGCTGGTCGCTCCCATGAGAGTCAGGTGGCCACCAGCGGAAGACCCCATGATGCCAATGCGATTGGGATCGAGCCCTTTCGCCTCCGCCTGACTGCGGACGATACGGATGGTGCGCTGTAGATCTTGCCAAGCGGTGGTGTGTTTCGCGAGGCCGCCCTTAGGACGTGGCGTGCGGTATTTCATCGTCACAACGGTCATGCCCTTTTCGTTCAAGTAGCGTCGTGCTGGTGCCACTTCGAATCCATCTGGGTTATTGCCATTGTAGGCGCCGCCCGAATAGATGATCTGGATCGCTTTTGTTTTGCGCTCTTTGGGCAGGTGCCATTCGAGATAAGGCTGACACTGGTGAGCCTGCGTTTCCGGCATTCTTCCGTTTGGCCAAAGTGCTTCCTTGTGATGCTCCGCTCGTGCTTCATCATTCGGATAGCGGGCCATCAGATCGACTTCCTGCCCGAGACGGTCATCAAAATTCATCTGGCGGAAAAATTCGGCAATACGATCCATCCAATGATCATAGGCGGTGCCGTCGTCGCCCTTCCTAGCATCTCCCATGAATCCATGGCCACGATCTGCGAAGAGGTGAAGCTCTGCCGGAATCTTCATGCGGCGAAGTTGACGGTAAATCTGCGTGGAACCATTCGGGGAATAGACATCCGTTCCGCCGTGAAAAAGGGCCATCGGGCAGGTCTTCGCATCAAATTTAAAGGCATCTGAAAGCTTGGCATCGATGGCGTCACCATTTCGCGTATTTGGGCCGGTGAGGCCGTCCGTCAGAGCGTAAGCGGTGTAGATGGGAACCGCCCCGTTAATATGGCAGGGCAGCTGGTCGAGTTCATCAATCGCGGGGTAGGCCGGAGTGAGGGCGTTCGTCCCGAGTAACACCGTTAAATGTGATCCTGCCGAAAACCCAAGCGCGCCGATTTTCTCAGGGGCAAAGCCTCGTTTCGCGGCCTCACTACGGATTAGGCGGACGGCACGTTGGCCGTCTTGCCATGCGCTTTGGTAAATCGGCAAGCCCTTCGGGCGTGGGGTGCGGTAGGTCAGGCTGACGCAGGTATAGCCAAGCCCCGTGAACTTCTTAGCCACTCGGTCAACCCACACCTGATCACAACAGTTCTGATAGCCACCACCAGAAATGAGCAAGAGACAGGCTCCGTTTTTCTCAGTCGGGGCCTCATACCAGTCGAGATAGGGCATCGTGTTTTCCGCCGCTTTGAAACCCGGCGCCTTGGTCTCTTGGGTGGTCGCGGCGACTTGATGGGCTTGCAAATTGGGAATCTTACCCTCTGGCCACAGTGCCACTCGCTCACCTGCAAACACTAGAGCCGAAGCCCACAACCAATATCCTAAAATTAACGTATTCTTCATTTCTTGAGTCTTTTAAAAACATGCGGAACCTTCCCAAGGCTAAGTCTTCAGATTACTCGTAGCGACACGGAAGAGAACCGCTTTAATATTCGCGTTCACACCCTCACCTTACGAGAAAAGACCAAACTACTCCAGATCTCACACTCTTCATATCGTTCTTTTAAGTGAGCTTGAAGGCTCGCCGGACAAAACCCCGTCCCCAACTCACCACCACCGTCCCCGAGCCATCCTCCAGCGCCCTTATCGGCCTCGGAACACTCGCCCTAGCGACTCGACGCCGTAAATAATTGAATTTAAAAACACCTCATTCAAAAGGCCACAAGCACCCGCTTGCGGCCTTTTTCTTTGCCCTTCCCCCGCAGAGTAAGCTATTGAGGACGCCACGGTAATCATTTCTTCTCGCCCATTTCTTAAAAAATCGAACTATCAGAAAAAAGCTCCTGCTAAATAGTTACGTATTGGATTGCCAACTGCTTATCCCATTCATCAAATACGTATCGCCATGATACGACGCGTCACCTGCTCCCTCCTCCTGACAATTGCCACTGGACTTGCCCTTGCCGCAGATTCAGAAGAAACATCCTCGGCTGCTAAAGCGAGCGCCACCCAACCCAACATCGTCATCTACATGATCGACGACCTTGGCTGGAACCAAATTAGTGCGGCTCAAGCAACCATGGGCACCCACACGGGCGAATTCCTCACCCCCAACATCGACAAACTCGCCAAGGGCGGGCTCAGCTTCACCCACGCCTACATGCAGCCCAACTGCGCTCCCACCCGCGCCGCCATCCTCTCCGGCCAATACCCCGCCCGCGTCAACAACGGCGTCTATGTCGTCAACAACCTCAACCGAAACAAAGCCCCCGGCATCACCAAAAAACAAGCCAAGTTCACCGGTCCCAAACAAAACCAAGACGTCGCAGCCAAAGCCGTGACTATTGCCGAAGCGATGCAACAAAACGGCTACGCCACCGCGCACATCGGTAAATACCACGCCGGTGGCCACGAAGGAGGAAAGGCCACCCTTCCTGAAAACCAAGGGTTCGAAATCAATATCGGCGGCTATCGTCAGGGACACCAACCTGTATGCTTTGCTAAGAAAAAGAAAGAGACTTGGAAATTTCCCGGCCTTGCTCGCGGCGACCTTGACCGCTTTTCTCAACCCTACACCGAAGCTTACACAAAAAAGAACGGTATCCCAGCGAACCAAATTGGCAAACCCAAGCACGTCTGTGACGCCCTCGCCGACGCAATGGAAGAAACGGTCGGCAAGCTCAACGCCGGAGGTAAACCCTTCTATCTCCAACTCCATGCCTACGCCGTGCACGGCCCCGTCATCGCCCGCCCTGACCTCAAGTCCACCGCCAAGGAACGCCTTGCTGCCAACCAAAAAAAGAAAGCCGAACTCGCAGGCTTCATCAGTGGCATGGATCAAACGCTGGGTCGCTTAATCAAAACCCTCGAAGACCCCAACCAGGACGGGGACACGAGCGACAGCATCACCGATAACACCCTCGTCATCTTCACCTCCGACAACGGCGGCACCCACTTCGACAACCAACCTCTACGCGGCGTCAAAGGAATGTTCACCGAGGGCGGAATCCGCGTCCCCCTCATCGTCTCGTGGCCGGGCGTCATCCCCGCTAACACCGTCACCGACCGCATGGTGCACGGTCTTGATTTCTACCCGACCTGTCTCGATCTCGCGGGCAACAAGTGGTCCCCCTCCGCAGACACCCACCCGCTCGACGGCGAGTCGTTTGCAAAGATCCTCCACCAGCCAGATTTCAAAGAAAAACGCAGCCCCATTTTCTACCTCTTTCCCGGTTACATGGACGTCCGCGCCCAACCCTGTGTCGTCGCCATCGACGAGATTGAAGGACAGCGATACAAGCTCCTCTACTTTTATGAAGCCGACGCCTGGGAGCTCTACAACTTGACCAACGACATCAGCGAGAAACAGAACCTCATCGAAAGCAAACCCCAGCTCGCCTCCAACCTCTCGAAAAAGATCCACACCTGGCTCACCCAAGAGCACCCCACTTGGCAGCCCAAATACCCGATCTATAAAAAGAACGGCCAACCAGTCGGCCCGCCTCCGTCACTTTAACACACCAATTTACACGCAGATACGTTATTGATCTATTTTCGTAAGCGGACTTGAATGAGTGGTCGACTTTCTCAACCCGACGAAATTGCCAACGCCGTGAAGCAAGCCCTCATCCTCAAAGAAGGGATGGCTGAGTTCAACGCAGAAAAAACGTCCAGCCGACAACATAAACTTAAACTCTCCATGTCTCACTCACTCCTAACCTATCTCACCGCCCTCCTCCTCATTTTGACCCCTTCGTTAGCGGCAAAGGCTCCCATGAATGTCATCTACATCAAAACGGATGACCAACGCTATGACGCCCTCAGCTGCACCGGCCACCCTGTCACCAAAACCCCCCACATCGACCAACTCGCCCAAGAAGGCGTCTTCTTTAAAAACGCCTTCATTACTTCTCCCATCTGCGGCCCCAGCCGAGCCAACACCTTTTCCGCACAATGGGAGAGAAAAAACCGTATCGGTTTTCACCACGTCAGCAATACACCAATGACGACCGAGACCTTCGACAACAGCTGGCTCATGCAACTCAAAAAAGCAGGCTACTTCACAGGATACGTCGGAAAACATCACGTCAAGATCGGCAATAGAGGCGACCGCTATATGGAAAAAAACATCGACTTCTGTTATCAGAAAAGTGGCCACCTTGGCTTCCATTTGAAAAGACATAAGGTCTTCTCTAACCTCCAAAACGACACCCAAGTCGAAGGCATCCTCGAAGCTACCGAAGCCTTTCTTTCCCCAAAAGAGGATAAAGACTACTTTTTCGAAACCGCTCACGCATCAGTCAAAGACTTTCTCAAACATCGCCAATCAGACAAGCCCTTCGCCCTCTCCATCAACTTCAACCTCCCTCATGCTTCCAGCATCGGAGGCATGGGCACAAAAAAAAGCGATCCTGAACTCTACCGCACTCTCTACCAAGACCAACTCCACCTCTTTCCTATTCCTGACGACTTCCCTACCGACACCAACGAAGCCGCAGAACCCCTACCCGCCGACGTCTTTCAGCGCAAAGAACTCATGGGCTACTATCTCTACAATGAGAAAACCCTCCTAAAAACAAAACTACAAATGGCCCGTGCCAACACCGCCATCGACAACTTCGTCGGAGTTCTTCGCTCCCAACTCTCGGCACTCGGTATCGCCGACAACACCCTCCTCATCTTCGCTTCAGATCATGGGCTTCTCCTCGGTGAAAAAGGTCTCGGCGGTAAAACCTTCCTCTATGAAGACTCCATCCGCATCCCCGCCATTGTCTACTCCCCTGACTTTTCAACTCAGCAAACCAGCCAAGATCTCCAACAACTCATCACTGGCCAAGACCTCCCCGCCACCATTCTTGACCTCTGCGGCCTTCCCGTCCCCTCCACCTACCAAGGCAAAAGCCTCCTTCCCCTCATCACGAAAGACGCAAACGCCGCCCAAAACTGGCGCACCGAAGTCTTCTGTGAAAACCTCTTCACCGATCAAAACTACCCCCGCATGGAAGCCATTCGCGCCCATGATTGGAAATACATCCGCTACTTTTCACGCGAAAACGACCGTAACAAATACCTCCCCGAAGCCTCCATCAACGGCGAGCAACCCATCCACGAGGAACTCTTCCACCTCAAAAACGACCCCAAAGAACAAAAGAACCTCGCCTCTGACCCCGCCCACGCGAGCACTCTGAAAAAATATCAGAAACTCTGCCAAAAACACCTCATCCAACTCGCTAACTAAAAAAACCAACAACTCTATGAACAAAGCCCTCATCCAAATCCTCAGCCTCTCTCTAACCGCTGCCACTACTCAAGCAGGCGTCAACACTTGGGTCACCGACACCCAAGAAGACTGGGAAACCAACTCATCAGAAAACGCCAACCTCACCTTCAAAGAAGGGATGGCAGAACCCACCGCCGAAAAAGCCACCTATCTCAGCAAGCTTCAGACCTACGACCAAAAGCACAAGCCCCTCACCCTCACCATCGACCAGTCCCCCGTTTGGCAAAACTGGAACCCCGTCCCAAACATCGGCCCCGCCAACCTCCAAGACTCACCCATCTTCCTCCAGCTCGGCCCTGATAACTACTGGATGTTCGGACGCTACGGCGGCGGAAACGACAAGGTGAAGGGTAAAAAGAAATCAGGAAAAAAGGCGAAAAACAAAGGGACTAAGAACAAAGAGGCCCCTACCCGACAAGCTGAAACTCCCGCAAAGGCTCCAACTAAATTCGTCGCCCAAGACGCCACCCTCGAAGGCTTCGACACCTCACTCAAAACCACGCGCTGGCCAAATCAATTCGACGCTCCCGGAGGCCTTGAAGAACGCCAAAATGGTTACAATGCTTGGCAGTCCCGTGACATGAAAAACTGGGTCAACCACGGCTCCATCAGCGACAGCAAAGGCAAATGGATGACCAATGCCGAATACGCCGACGGCAAAGCCTATTTCTACTACGACTTCCCCAACGACCAAGACCCCCACCTCATCATCGACACCGACCTCACCGACGGCAAACTCGGTGAATTCAAAGGAATGGCCTTCAAAGACCCCTCCCACGGTTCCGACTGCGGGATCATCCGCGACCTCGATGGGAAGTTCCACCTCATCCTCGAAAACTGGGACCCCATCAAAGCCTCAACACGCTCTTGGGACTCTCCCCTCGCTAGCCACGCCGTGAGTGCCAACGGAATTGACGGCTTCAAACTCGTCGAACCCGCCGTCGATGAACGCACCACTCCCACCGGAGAGAAAGGCACCTACAACCACCCCCACTGGGCCAAAGAAGATCCCGCTAACTACACCTCTGGCCTCGCCGAATACGAGATCCACTCCCCCGAGCAAGAAGCCTACGGTGACTGGGGCGCGATCTCCATCGGCGGACAATACTACCTCTTCGGCGACTACGACCCCGCCGGTGCCCACGGACGAAACAACATGAGTGTCTGCTGGTTCACCTCAGACAGCATCAATAACAAATTCACCTTCTGCGACCACATCGGCCAAGGCCATCCCGACCCCGACATCATGTTTGCCGAAGGCCAATTCTACCTCGCCACCCAAATGAAGACCGACTACGTCAGCTCCGGCCCCTGGGTCGAATCTATCGAAGTCCGCGTCGGTGTTGATACTGACAACGACAAAAAAGTCGACCAATGGACCGACTGGCAGCAAGTCAAAGAAAGCTACGACTACATCAAAGGCTTCTCCAAGCAAATCGCTAAAAAGCCAGCCCAACTCGACCTCTCAAAACTCCCCGAAGGCTACGGCTTCCAATACGAGATCAAACTCACCGACACCACCGAAAACAAATCCAAGCCCATCCTCGACAAAGTCACCCTCAGCTTAGCTGAATAGGCTACGAGGAACAAACCGCTCGATCATTTTTCGGGCTGCTTTTGACGTAACCGCATATGCGTTGCTGACATTCCAACAAAACCAACCTCTAATAGGGGTTGGTTTTACCACTCAAACCTATGAACAAAGTCCTCCTCCCAATTCTCAGCCTCTCCCTAACCACCACCGCCATTCACGCAGGGGTTAACGACTGGATCACCGATACCCAAAAAGACTGGGAAGCCAACTCCGCTGAGAAAACAAACCTCACCTTCAAAGAAGGCATGGCCGAACCCACCGCAAAAGAGGCGACCTACTTAAGCAAGCTCCAGACCTACGACCAGAAGCACAAACCCCTCACCCTTACCATCGCCCAGTCCCCCGTCTGGCAAAACTGGAATCCCGTCGAAAACATCGGCCCCGCCAACCTCGGCAACTCCCCCATCTTCCTTCAGCTCGGCCCTAACAACTACTGGATGTTCGGACAGTTCAAAGACGGCGGTAAGAAGAAAAAGAAAGGAAAGAAGGCCGGGAAAAAAGCACCTGAAAAAAAGAAATTCAACGCCAAAGACGCCACCCTCGAAGGCTTCGACATCCCTCTCAAAACCACGCGCTGGAAAGACCAATTCGACGCCCCCGGCGGCATCGACTCACCAAAAGATGGCTACCACGCTTGGCAATCCCGTGACATGAAAAGCTGGGTTCACCACGGCGCGATCAGCGACGCAAAATCCGACTGGATGACCAATGCTGAATACGCCGACGGTAAAGCTTACTTCTACTACGACTTCCCCAACGACCAAGACCCTCACCTCATCGTCGACTCAGATCTCACCGACGGAAAGATCGGTGAATTCAAAGGCATGGTATTCAAAGACCCCTCCCACGGCTCCGACGCCGGCATTATCCGCGACCTCGAAGGAAACTTCCACCTCATCGTCGAAAACTGGGACCCTATCAACGCCAAAGAACGCTCTTGGGACTCCCCGCTCGCCACACACGCCGTCAGCCCCAACGGCATCAATGACTTCAAAATCCTCAAACCCGCGGTCGATGAGCGAACCACCTCCACCGGAAAAGTAGGCACCTACACTCACCCAAGCTGGGTCAAAGAAGATCCTGCCAACTACAAATCTAGTGTCGCCGAATATGACATCCACGAACCTGCCCAAGAAGCCTACGGCGACTGGGCTAGCATCGCCATCGGCGGACAATACTACCTCTTCGGTGACTACGACCCTGCCGGTGCCCACGGCCAAGAGAACATGAGCGTCTGCTGGTTCACCTCAGACAACATCAACAACAAATTCTCTTTCTGCGATCACATCGGCCAAGGTCACCCCGACCCCGACGTCACCTTCGCCGAAGGCCAATTCTACCTCGCCACCCAAATGAAGACCGACTACGTCAGCTCCGGCCCCTGGGTCGAATCCATCGAAGTCCGCGTTGGTGTTGATACTGACAACGACAAAAAAATCGACCAATGGACCGACTGGCAACAAGTCAAAGAAAGCTACGACTACATAAAAGGCTTCTCCAAACAAGTCGCTAAAAATCCAGCCCAACTCGACCTCTCAAAACTCCCTGAAGGCTACGGCTTCCAATACGAAATCAAACTCACCGACACCACCGAGAACAAGTCCAAGCCCATCCTCGACAAAGTCACCCTCAGCCTCGCCGAATAAGCCAACGATCCTCCAGAAATTATGAAAATCAACTCCGTCCTCAAAGCCACCCTCATTCTCGCTGCCAGCATTTGCGCTCACGGCGAGCAAGCGAAACCCAACATCGTCTTTCTCTTCTGTGACGATTTTGGCTACGGAGACATCCAGCACCTCAACCCCGAAAAGGGAAAAATCCTCACCCCCCATCTCGACGCCCTTGCTAAATCCGGCATGGTCTTCACCGACGCCCACTCTGGCTCCGCCGTCTGCACCCCCACCCGTTACGGTCTCCTCACTGGACGCTACAGCTGGCGCACTAAACTCCAAAGTGGTGTCGTCCAAGGGTTCAAACCCAACCTCATCGCCGCCGACCGCCCCACCGTTGCTACCTTCCTTAAATCCCAAGGTTACCACACCGCGCTTCTCGGGAAATGGCATCTCAACTTCCGCTACACCGACCCCGAAACAGGAAAAGAACTCACCCAAAAAAACAAACGCGAACCCGCCCCCGTCGGCACAAAAATCCCCGACGGCCCCCTCACTCGAGGCTTCGATCGCTTTCACGGCATCCACCACGCCGGCTCCATGAAGGGCATTATCGAAGGCGACACCGTCATCAAACACGAAGACGAAGTTAACTTCCTCCCCCGCCTCACCAATGAAGCCGTCAAATACATCAACAAACGTGCCAAGAAAAAGGACGAGCCGTTCTTCCTCTACCTCCCCTACGGCTCCCCACACACACCCATCGTCCCTAGCCCCGAATGGCAGGGCAAAAGCGGCATCAACGAATATGCCGACTTCGTCATGCAGAACGACCACTCCGTCGGCCAAATCATCAAAGCCCTCAAAGACAACGGCCTCACCGACAACACCCTCGTCATCTTCAGTAGCGACAACGGTTGCTCCAAAGCCGCCAACATTAAACAGCTCGAAGCCAAAGGCCACTTCCCCAGCGCCCACTACCGTGGATCCAAAGCCGACCTCTGGGACGGTGGACACCGCGTCCCCTTTCTCGTCTCTTGGCCCAATAAAATTAAGCCCGGCACCACCAACGACACCATCCTTTGCCTCACCGATTTCTTCGCTACCACCGCTGAGCTGCTAGGAACAGAAACTCCCGCACTCAGCTGCGAAGACAGCGTCAGCTTCTTCCCCGCATTCACCGGAGGCAAAATTGAAACCACCCGCGCTGGCATCATCCACCACTCAATCAGCGGGCACTTCGGCTACCGCACCGGCAATTGGAAACTCCTCCTTGCGAAAGGTTCAGGCGGATGGAGCGCCCCTAAAGAAAACGAGCTCAAGAAAAATAAAGACCTCCCCAAAGCCCAGCTCTACGACCTCAACGCCGACCCCTCCGAGCAAAACAACCTCTACCTCACCCAACCCGAGCAAGCAGCCAAGCTCCTCAAACAACTAGAAGCCGACGTCCAAAACGGAAGAAGCACCCCCGGCCCAGACTCCAAAAACGACTTTGATAAAATCCGCCTCTGGAAAAATAAATAGGCCGCCCTACAAGGAGAAGATGACCCAAAAAAGTGAGTATTTCTAGAACCTTGGTCTCCCTTGTCCTCCTTTCCTAAAGAAAGCCACCAAGAGAAGAACAAGACACTAACCACGTCGACATTTAGAACGCACTTTCCAGCTCAATATAGAGGATCTGGTTACAGCATCCACTTTAATTCAACTCAAAACTCGACCACCTCCCCACTGGCTTGTAAACTCTACTCAGAACAAGCACCTCAAACTAATTCGACATACAGCTGCCAACACGCCTGTAAGCCTCGCCACAAACTAAATTCATGGCCTCTGCTACACAAATCAAATCGCTACTGAAAAGTCATTCCTCTGGAGATGATGAGCATTTTCATGCTGTGGCACTTCAAGTAGCGGCATCAGAAGCAAGGAAGGGGCACCAGAAACTTGCTGGCGAAATCCGAAAACTTGTCCATACGAGCAAAAAAAGATTCGAAGACGAGCAGGCCACCTCATCAGTTCAAAGCCTTTTCACCCCACAGGGAGAAGCTGGTGATTTATTAGACCACGTTGAGTCCCATCTCAAAATATCCGACCTTGTTCTCGATGAAAGTCTTCAACTAAGGATCGATCGTATTTTGAGCGAGCAAAAAAACCTTAGTCGCCTCAGAGAAAATAATCTACGTCCACGTCAACGCCTCCTCTTCACAGGGCCTCCCGGGTGCGGTAAGACAATGACCGCCTCTGCTATCGCAAACGAGTTACGCCTCCCTCTTTTCGTCGTTCGCTTGGACACACTGATTAGCCGCTATCTAGGCGAGTCACTTTCCAAACTTCGCCTTATTTTCGATGCGGCCGAACGCCATCGAGCCGTCTACCTCTTTGATGAATTCGATAGCATTGGATTCACTCGCGATGCTGTTAGTGAGGTAGGAGAAATGCGACGGGTTCTTAACTCCTTTCTGGTATTCATTGAACAACTTGAAAGTAATAGCCTCATCATCGCCGCTACCAATTATGGCCAACGACTGGACCAAGCCCTGTTCCGTCGCTTCGATGATCTTGTGGAGTTCGGCCTACCCCAACCTCCTCAAGTGCAAGAAATCATCAAAGGGCTCCTCAGGAACTACGAGCACCCCCGGCTTGCCTGGAAGAAAATCGAAGCGGCAGCTGAAGACCTTAGTTACGCCGAAATCACGAGAGCTACCGAAGAAGCCATTAAGGAAATGATCATCCATGACCGCGCCAAACTGACGAGTGACGCTCTCGTCAAGGCTCTGACAGAACGGCGTCTCCATTTAAATCACTAGACTCCGATGCCCAAGCACCTTCGCTTCTCGATTCAAGCTGAACGCTTCCGCTACAGCAAAAAGGCTGTTGTATCATTTAAGCTCAAAGAGCGCGCTAATCGCGAGTCATTCGTGACTTCGATGCGAGCGCAACTCAAGACAATCGAACAAGAGTTTGAACTTATCGAAACGGAACGAAAGAGCGACCTCCAGGCCTCAGAATTCGGACTTATTCTTAACGTCCAATCCGAGCCAGATTATCCTCTGAAGTTCGACAGCTTGGAAGATCAACGAGCAGGAATTTCTCTCCTCAATCTCCGACACGAAATCACTCCAGCGGGCGAAGTTACAAAAGCGGCCATCTTCGTGCCGTTCGGAAAGCTTCAGACCATTCAGAAGAAAGTCGAAGATTACGCCACTAAGGATAACACAAACCAACAGGGCCAAATCACCGGTCCCAGAAACTCAGCACTCCTCAACAACATCCACTCCATTGCTGTCGCAGCTTTTGAAGCCTTGTGGACCGACCCTGAACCAATCCCTGCAGCGGACGAGCTTATCTGGTTTGAGCTTTGGATTCGCCGGGACACTCACCGCGACTGGCAATCACAATTGCTCTCGGAATGTCAACGCTTGGCAATTGAAGTGCCCGATCAGGTCCTGACTTTTCCAGACCACCTCGTCGTCATCGCTAACGCCTCCCGGAACCAACTCGAATCGTCCCTCGATCTTCTAAATTGTCTCTCGGAAACCCGCAAAGCGCGTCCTTGCAGTGTTGGCCTGACCGACCTTTCTGGACTTGAGCAAGAAGAATGGATCGACGAAGCCTTAGACCGTATTACTTGGCCTGACGAAACGGCTCCAGCTGTCTGCTTGCTCGATACTGGTGTAAACCGAGGTCACGCCCTCATTGAACCCCTACTTTCAACCAGTGACATGGACACTGTCTTTGGAGAAGAGGATACCTCTGATGATATTCAGAAAAAACATGGCACTCCGATGGCAGGTCTGGCCGCTTATGGAGACATAAGAACTTTGATGCTCTCATCTACCACTTGGCGACAATTCCATCGCTTGGAGTCAGTAAAACTCATCAAGTCGGGTAGCCCTCACAAACCGGAAAACTACGGCTACGTCACTCAGCAAGCCATCTACGGGCGTGACGCAGCCAATAACAATCGCGCTCGTGTATTTTGTATGGCGATGACTAGTTCAGGACCCAATTCGTTCGGCAATCCTAGTTCATGGTCTACAGCCCTCGATATCGTTACCTCGGGCGCAGGAGAGGAAGGCCAACCGCGACGCGTCATCTTAGTATCTGCTGGTAACACGGATCGTCACGATGAGACTTTCATCTACCCCCAATCAATGGAACAAAATCCCGTTGAGGACCCAGCCCATGCTTGGAATGTCATCACCGTAGGAGCCGTAACTCAACGCACAAATATCGAAGAAGATGACGACGAAGCAACTCGTTGCAATCCTATTGCCGAAAAATACGGGCTGAGTCCCTTCACTCGAAGCAGTCTTGCTTGGATCGAGGGCCGGAAAGATTGGCCCATCAAACCTGACATCGTCATGGAAGGTGGAAATCTAGGTAAACACCGCGATCTTGAGCACGACTACCAGTCTTTTGCCTCACTTCAGCCCCTAACTACGGCATCAGACTTCGCTCTCCGCCCGATCCGCCCCTTTAATGCCACCAGTGCGGCAACTGCCCAAGCTTCGCGCGTAGCTGCCCAGATTTTCGCGCAATATCCTGACCTCCAACCCGAAACCGTTCGTGGCCTATTGGTCCATTCTGCTCGGTGGCCTGAGGAAGTGTTACAACGTGAAGGCATCGACCCTCACAGGAGCGGTCAGACTGAAAAAGTCAAAAAACTCATGCGCTCCTATGGATTTGGCATCGTGGATGAACAGCGGGCACTCGAAAGCCTCAGCAATGCCACCACCATTTTCACCGAGGACGAGATCTCTCCTTATCGGGGAAATGCGGGCTCAGCATCTCTCAATGAATGTCACCTCATCTCTCTCCCGTGGCCAAAGCAACTACTTCAAGACCATGATGATGTCACCTGCACTCTTCGGGTTACTCTTTCTTACTTCATCCAACCTAATCCGGGCACTCGAAGCTTTGAGACTGGCCAAAAATATCGATACGCGAGCCACCTGCTTGGATTCAAACCCAAGCATGCCAGTCATTCGCTCGATGAGTTTCGCTCCCGGCTTCACGCAGACGAAGATACCCAAGGTGAAAGTCTAACTGACCCAGGCTGGGCAGTTGGGGGAACGAATAGGGGCAAAGCGGGTTCGTTGGTCCAAGATGTGTGGAAAGGATCTGCCGCCGAACTCGCCTCTATGGACGCTATTGCCGTCTACCCTCGCGCGAAAGGTTGGTGGGCTTTACGAAAGTTTCAGGAAGACCGAGAAGAGCACGACTGCCATCTCCGAAATGTTCCCTACTCTCTTATCATTAGCATCGAAACCGAAGCTAATCTCCCCATATATCAAGAAATCAGCACAACCATCGACAATATTTCAATTGAGCCTGATCTGGATATCGAAGTTTCAGAATAAAAGGTTAGCTTAGAGACTGGCATTCAAAAAATCATCCTCCAAGGCAAACAACCTCTACCTCGCCCAGCCCGAGCAAGCGGCCAAGCTCCTCAAACAACTAGAAGCCGATGTCCAAAACGGAAGAAGCACCCCCGGCCCAGACTCCAAAAACGACTTTGATAAAATCCGCCTCTGGAAAAATAAATAGGTTGCTCTCTCAGGGCAATGTTCTCCGCTGGACGAAGGCATCTAGCGTGGCTGTGGCGTCCTGCCGCAGGGTGTGAACGCGCCGTCTCGGCGCGGAAAGAAAGCGCTCTTTCACATAGGAAGCGGTCGCTCAATCAAGTTCCGTGCGGATCAGAGGATCTCCGTCTCATCTGACTGATCCCAGATCTAGTTTCAGAATGGTTCCAAGACGGAAAAATCTGGGGACTGGATGTATTTTTATTTTTTTCCCCTAAAGGTGTGACGTTTTTCTAAACGGATTGGTTACCTAGTGAAGATTGGCTCCTTTTATTTCAACGAGCTCCTCTCTCAATCAAACAATATGAAAACCAAAACGATGAAATTAAACACAACTCTTAAAAACACGCTCAGCTTTCTGGCCCTTGTGACGCCACTCCAAATCTGCTCAGCTGCGGTCATCACTGAACTCACTTGGAATGATGTCAATGGAACGCATACCAGCACCAGTGGTGATGGAGCGACAAATGCTGATACCGACATCAGCTTCGCTTCAACTCTTGTCTCCTTCAAAGTCGGGGCTGATCAATACAATAACTTCGTGCTGGCTAGCACGACCAATGCCTCTGGAACCACCGGTGTGTCTCCTTACTGGGGGCAGGATGCGACCGATCTAACTGCTGCAGATGACCAGCTTTCTGTGACTGACAATCGGCTTGATACAGGCATGGTCAACATGGGCAACAACAGCGATTTCTTCTTCCCCTCTGCGCCGAGCAACCTCAATGATGTCCTCTTTATTTTTGAGGGTGGCTCGGATGATGGCAATCGTAGCGTTGAGCTGATTGACGGATCCGGCACCGTGCTCGGTATTGCCAATAGCATAAATTTCAGCGTCACCCCTGTCGTTGATTTCGACTGGCAGCGTTATCCTGCTACTGCCCCAGGCCATACGGCTCTGAATTCGAGTATCAAGGGCGTCGCGCTCACTTTCTCGGATTTCGGGATCACCAATGCAGCTAACCTCAGCTCCATTGCGGGTGTTCGCATTGCTGGAGGAGGCCAATTAGACCCCACCCTGATCGGGTTCTCAGCTGTCCCTGAACCCAGCAGTGCGTTGCTGCTTGGTCTTGCTGGCTTTGCACTCATCGGGCGTCGCCGCCGCTAAGAGCTGAAGCAGCCACTTTTTCGCATTTTTCAGGGGGAGCAGCGATCCTAGCTGCTCCCTTTTTTTACCCATTTCTTAGATCAATAATGAAACTCTCCCGCTACCGCCTCTCCACCATCGGCCAGTCTTTTCTCCCTATCACTGCGGGAGTCACTGCGGGGATCGTCACTTGGAGCACCTTCGGCCATGTTCATGCGGGGACGCCTACCTACCGCAGTCTGATCCTTGGGGATACCCCTCTCGTTTATTATCAGCTGGACGAAACCAGCGGGACGACCGCTCTCAACTCCGGCTCATTAGGAGCCGCTCTCAACGCCAGCATCGTCACGACCAGCGGATCCGTGACCATCGGCCAGGCCAGCTTTGCCCAAGGCGGCACCTCCTATCAGTTCGGCGGTGGAATCGCCACCGCAGCGGCCTTGACCGATTCTCTGAACGAATGGACGGTGGAAGCTTGGGTCAACTACAGCAATGGGAGCTCGTCCAACTTCCTCTCCAATGACCAAGGGGGTTGGAATGATGATGTGCTCTTCGGGATCGGTGCCGAAGGCAATAACATCCCCGCCAATAGTGTCGGCTTGGTTCATCAGGGAAATCCCGGAAGTGTCCGTGAAACGGTCGCCTCTCCCTTAAGTTCCGGCTCATGGCACTACGTGGCGATGACCGGCAGCGAGAGCAGTGGTGAGATCAAGCTCTACGTGAATGGCGTGCTCGTGGACACGAACAGCGCGTTGACAAACGGGGCCACCTTCAACGGAGCGGACGGATTCGGCGCGGCACCTCACCTAACCCTAGGAGCCTCGCGCCCCGATGGGTTGCGTCCCTACGGCGGCCTGCTTGATGAGGTCGCGGTTTATGACCGAGTTCTCGATGCCGCAACCATCACCTCTCACTACAACACCGGACTGATGTCCTTGCCCGGCACCCCGCCAACCATCGCAGGCCTTAGCCCACTGGATGGAGAGACCGATGTTGCGCTCAGCAGCAATCTCCTTTTAACCTTCAGCGAACCTATGGCTCTCACGGGCGCGGCGGGCTCCACCGTCACTCTCCGAAACCTGAGCTCTGGAGCAGATACCGTCATCCCCCTTCCTGACACCCGTGTTTCGATCTCCGGCGCGACATTGACCATCAATCCAGCCACAGACCTAGACTCGAACACAAACTACGCGGTGCAGATCAGTGCCAATGCCTTGGAAGACACCGCCGGAGACGCCTTCGCGGGTATTTTAAATGATAGCGACTGGAACTTCATGACCGTCGATAATGGCGGGGGCGGTGTGACAACGGGGTTCGGGCTAACCGTCACCGACTATGTGCCAACGAACGACCCCATCGGACTCCGCTGGCCCACCCATATCGCCTTCGGGCCAGGCCAACAGGAAATCATCTCCGATCACAAAAACAACCGCATCCTTTATCGGAATAGCCCCAATGACCCTTGGCTGGTTTCCCCTGTGGCAGTGAGCGGCTTGCACTCGGTCGTCTATAACCCCGCCGATAGCCTCTACTATGTCAACGACACCAATAATCACCGTATCATCTCCTTCAGTGATCTCGCCAGTAGCACCATCACCGCGCAGACCACTTCCATCGCCGGAGTGAACCTCAATCGCCCACACGACATCTTGATCGACCCCGCCACGAACTGGATCTACGCGCTCAACCCGAACTCAGGGCACGTCTTCCGCTTCACCTCCATCGGCCAAAACGAAAGTGCGATCCAAGCCCCCGCCAGCGGCTATGCGCGAGCCATCACTTGGGCAAATGGGAAGCTCTACGTCATCGGATCAGCCAAAGGCCGCATTGTAGAAGTCGCCGATTGGGACACGCCGACCTATAACATCTACGATAGCTATGATCCCAGTGGGATAAGTGGTGGTGCCGGATCTTGGACTCGAACCGGACTGGTCCTCAATGACGCCGAATTTTTCGACGGTCACTGGTATGCCACCAGTTATTTCACCTCATCCTTCTCTGGTGGCTTCGACTACGATGAGCACAAATTCATCCGCTTCGATACCCTGGACGACCTCGTCACAGGAAACTGGACAGATCTGAACAGCCTCATCCCAAGCGGGCTAAATCCTTACTTTCTCACCGTCAAAGGGGACTCGCTACACTTGGTCGTCTGGAACCACGAGTCGGCTGGAAACGGCGATTCTGTGATCAAGTTCACCCCGACCTCTCTCTATAGCGATTGGATCAGCACCTTCACCGGACTCAATGGCCAAACCGCACTTGATGACGATCCCGATGGCGATGGGAACAGCAACGGCATCGAGAACTACTTCGGCACCCACCCTAATGAGTTTTCAGAAGGACTATGCGTAGGTGAGCTAGATCCCGCTACCAACACCTTTACGATCACCCATCCGCTGAATGATACTCCCGCGACTGACCTGACCGCCACTTACCTTTGGTCAACGGATCTGGAGAATTTCTACCCTAGCGGAACCAGCAATGCCGCAGGCACCACGACCGTCACCTTTTCAAGCCCCACGTCTGCCGGAAATGTCGCCACCCTCTCCGCAAACATCTCCGGATCCGTCATCCCGGATAAGCTCTTCATCGTCCTATCCGTCAGCCAATAAAAACAACCCCTAACAATATGAATATGAAAAAAACACGACAACTCCTCCTCACCGCCCTCGCGATCTTACCCGCCCAACAAGCCGCTGCCTCCTGGCGAATGGCAGACTGGAGTTTCGCCAATCCTTCCGGCGTCTCCGGTTCATTCACCTACAGCCCTCTTTACGCCTCCTACGATACGGGAAACACCGTGAATTCCAGAGGCTGGGATCGCGCTCCCGACGACTTCGACGTCTCTTGGAGTGCATCCGATGGTCAGACTGTTGAATTCACACAAACGAGACTCGCAAGTCATGCTCCGACCTATCCGTGGATTGATGTCTTGCTAGATCCCGACTCCAACGGACTTCCCAGCACCCTAACCATGACGATCACCTTCCCCTTTGACCTCACCGCCCGCGGCCTTCCTGGTGGAGGACTTGGCTTGAACGTCAATCCTTTGGCCATGACAATGGATGGAACGATGGAAGCCCATCACGGAGACGGATCTCCGGTCGTTTTTGATAGCAGCTATTCCTACGGTGCCAATGGAGGAAGCGCACCTGGTTATTCTGCCGGCGACGCCGTTTGGAATGATATGACCAGTGGCGGCAACACCTACTACGGGCTTGATAACAGCGGATCAAACAACACCTATTTTCCCTTTGCGGGATCAACAACTACCCCTGACCAGTCGAAGACCCTCGGCCAGATGACTTGGACGTTCTCCGACTTCCAAGACAGCACATCCTTCCGCCTTTCCTTCGACGGTGGCGTCCCAGTTCTTGCGCAGGAACCTCTGCCCATTCCCGAGCCAAGCGGCACCGCTCTTCTTGGCCTTGGTAGCCTTGCCCTCATCATGCGCCGTCGCCGCTAATCTCCGCAGCGGTAGTCTTTTAAATTTCTCAGGGAGCGGCTATCTTGGTCGCTCCCTTTTTTCTCTTCGGGAAAAGGGTATAATGGAATGCTTAGTTTTCTATGAACGCTTTACTCCACAGCGGCCTGAGGCCAGGCTCGCCCTACCGATTCACCAACCAAAGCTTGTATAACGCACGGTAGGGCGCACTGGCCTCAGTGCGCTTCAGGGAAGCTATTGAGCGATGATAAAAGCCCTCTAGATAACAAGCCCTTATAGAACCCTTTTTTCACTACCCTCTAACAATGAAACTCAATTTTAACCCCTTCTCCTTGATCCTCTACTTCGCAGCAATGACTGCTGCGGATGCCAATCCGAAAGTAAAGCAAGCTGATGCGTCTGAACCAGCAAAATGGGGATTAACGGTCAGCGAATACACATCAGGCGACCGTGATCAAATCAGTTTCAAATGGCCCACCCACATCGCCTTCGGGCCGAGTGATCTAGAAGTCATCACTGATCTTAAAAACAACCGCTTCTTGTATCGTGACAGCCCGAACGATCAGCTCAAGGTCTCGCCCATCCCCGCAAAAGGTCCGCACTCGGTCGTCTATAATCCCGCAGATAAACTCTACTATGCCAACGACACCGATAACCACCGCCTGATCTCCTTTGCGGATCTCTCCAAGGCGACCATTACGGCTCAGACGGATAAGATTCTAGATGTTCCATTGAAACGCCCACATGACATCGTGATCGATCCCAAAACGAACTGGATTTACGCGCTCAATCCAAACTCGGGGCACGTCTTTCGCTTCTCTGCTATCGGGAAAAACGAGAGCGTTCTCAACCTCGGAAAACACCTCGGCGGATATTCACGGAGTTTGACCCTAGTCAATGGCCGCTTGTATGTCATCGGCTCCGCAGCAGGCCGCATCGTCGAAGTCCTCGATTGGGACAAGGCGCAGGTGAAGGCTTACCAGAGCTTTGGCAAAAAACGTGGTGGTGGTGCCGGATCGTGGAGCCACACTGGTCTGATACTCAATGATACCGAATTTTTCAACGGCCACTGGTATGCGACCAGTTATTTCGCTTCATCACATGCCAAAGGAACAAATCCCGATGAGCATAAATTCATTCGTTTCAAGACGCTTGAGGATTTCGTCTCCGGGAAGTGGGAAGATCTCAGCAGCCTCGTTCCCGCAGGTCTAACGCCCTATTATCTGACCGTGCAAGACAGCAGCCTCTATCTAGCCATCTTCGCCCACATCAAGCCCGGCCAGGGAGACGCGATCCTCCGTTTCTCCCCGCTGAAAAAGTAGCGTATTTGGATTGCTCCTTATTTAGCCAGCTGAGCGATTTCTTCAGCTGACAACGGGCGATCATAAATACGAACCTCATCGATTAATCCGCCGAAGAAACGATCATCGCGCTCAAAGTGATCAAGATTTCGCCCAATCGTGCCAAGTTCCCAATCCAAGGAGCCATCACCTACCAGAGACATATCGGTCGGAGAGCTCTGTGCGATTCCATTCACATAACTAACGGCCTTGTTGTCGGCACGGTCATAGCTAATGGCAACGTGCGTCCAAACGCCATCACTCACCGGAGTGTCACCCATCACCGTTACTTGGTCTGAGGCTCCGTCACCTTCGGCATAGCCGATAACGTGAGCGTTTCCCCTGTTAATCCCCAGAGTCATTACAGGAGAATCCTCACTGGCACCGAGAGCGGCGATATAGCCATGATCAAAACCAGCGGATGAATCTCCATTCCGCTTGATCCACGCCGTCAAACTTACACCGCGATGCGCGAGCAGAGTCGGAATCTCTGTGACCGAATCGATATCGACACCATCTCCCTTTGATTTCAAACCCGAAAGCGAAAGGACCTTTCCCCGCTCCGCATCGGTGACAATTTTCGCTTTTCCTTCCAAGCGTCCGGAGTGCCCATTCCCCGATGAATCCGGGGTAATACCATCTGAGGCAAGGTCAAATCTCCAGTAACCAATCAAGCCCTGATCCGCAGCGAGAACTGTCGTGAAGCGACTCGGTTTCACCTTGATAACCTTGAGTTCTCCCAGCACAGTCACTTGCCGTGCTTCTCCTTCTCTCAAGGTCTCTGCCTTCCCCCCATCAATGCGTGAGGTCGCTTCGACCGCCCCACGAATCACATGCACCTCGTCGAGCCCCGTTGCCAAGGAACTATCTACCCCAAAGGCGGTGCCAAGATCGACGACCGTCAGTTCTTTTGTCTCGACGGTGAATCCAACCGCGTTCTTTGGCACTTCAAACCAAGCACGCCCATGATCCAGCGCGACCCGATCCTCGGCCAGAACACGTAGCACGCAGGGAGCCTCAATCACGGCACGCACACCCGAGCTGAACGTGCTCTCAAGAGTGCCTTTACGGAGGTCTAATTGAGTGCCGACTACTAGGACTTGTCCCACTGGGATCTCATCACCATCTTCCAGATCATGGGTCAGAGAAAAATCGGCGGCAGAAGTGGTGCGGAAACTGGCGATCGGCTGCTCAGGGATAAGTGCTAAGCTCATCATGAACGCCGTAAAAATGATCATCGCGACAGCGGCATAAATAGCGACGCTGAAGATTCGCTTGCGCTGCTTCGCCGCAACGATATCGAAGGGGATCATGTTATTCTGTAATAAGGTAGATTGCCCTGAGTGCATGACCTCCAGATCAGAATGAAGCCTCGCCAGTTTTTGATACAGCTCTCGCGCCTCCTTGTTTTCGAGGAGTTCGCTCTCCAGCGACGTGAGTTCTCCAGCCGATAATTCGCCATCGAGCATGCGTTGGATTTGCGATGGTAACTCTGGTGGGATCATACTGTTTCTCCTGTTAAGTTCTTTTCGATACAATCTTTCAAAATTTCACGCACGCGGAGTAAGGCCATCCGCAAACCACCTGCCCCCTTTCCGCTATCTACCGCATACTGCTCAATAGAACGCCCAGGCGTGTAGCGCGCTTGAATGAGCTTCCGTTGACTTTCGCTCAGCTTTGCGAGGCAGCGATCGAGGGCTGCCAGACGGGCATCTGGTTTCGCCGGAGTGTCTGCTTTTGCGAGAATCTCGATGACTTTTTCTGAAAAAATGACCGGCCCAGACGTCAGTCGCTTCGCCCGGTCACGCTGACGCATTACCTCGTAGCGGGCAATTTTAAAAGCCCACGCGATGAAGTTTGTATCCTTCTTGTAATTTTTCCGTTTAATCCAAAGAGCCGCATTCGTTTCCTGAAGGACATCAGCCACATCCGGACTGCCAGGCATGAGTGACACAATAAAGGCGCGGAGATTCCCCTGATGATCAGTCATCAGTTTCACATAATCCTTAAGATCATCCGGTGATTCGGCATTCGTGCTCATTGTCGCTATAAGATTACCAAACAAAGGGCAAAAACGTCACGTATTCCTCGAATAAATTTAAAGCCCATTATCCGTAACCTGCTTTCGTAAAGAAAACGACTTTCCGGACATCCATCTCTGGAAAAATAAATAGGCTCCCTCACGCATATTCGTGATGACGCCATCCCTCCTCTACTCTATCATCCATGGATAGGTGCTAGGTTAAACTAGTCCCTACCCCGCAAGATGAAAACAACAACACTCCTCCCTCTCCTCGTCCTCGCGTTCAGCGCCCTCTCAACATCCGCGCAAGAAAAAGCAGAAATAGCCTCAGCCCCCACTTGGGAGCAGTTAGAAGAAATCTACAACCCTCCCCAATGGTTCCAAGACGGCAAGATCGGCGTCTGGACACACTGGGGCATCCCTTCTTCCATCAACGAAAACCGCCCCCACGACGGCTCCCACTACGGACGCTGGGCCCCCGGCCCTCAAGGACTCATTCCTGGAACACCCAATAAAGCGGTCACCAATGCCACCAACCGCCTCAAAGCCTGGCACATTGAAAACTACGGCCCCCTTGAAGAAGTCGGTTACCACGATCTCATCAAAGACTTCAAAGCCGAAAAATGGGACCCCGACGCCCTCGTCAAACACTTCAAAGATTGCGGAGCACGCTTCATCATGCCCGTTGCCACCCACCACGACAACTTTGACATGTATGACTCCTCCCACCCGTGGAACTCCCTCAAAATGGGCCCTAAAATGGACACCATCCTCGGTTGGAAACAGGCCGCCAAAAAACACGACCTCAAGTTCGGAGTCTCGACCCACCTCTACTGGATGCCCCGTTTCTTTTACGGCTGGAGATCGATCATCGACCCCAAAAGCCCTGAAGCCGCCCTCTACGGCATGGAATTTGACCCCCGTGCATACAGTAGCCAAGACAGCTGGAACGAGCACTGGTATCAGCGCTGCTGGGAACTCATCGAGAAGTATGACCCCGACATGTTCAACAACGACTCCCCCTACCCGTCCCTAAAAACAGGCAAAGGACTCGGCCTTAAACTCTTCACCGAATTCGTTAAAAAAGACCTCGCCAACAACGACGGCAAACAAGACTGCGTCCTCTCCTTCAAAGACGCCAAGAAGCCTAAAACGGCCTTCACTTACAACCTCGAGCGCGGCATGTCTGGCGAAATCAAGCCTCAGCCATGGATGTGGGCCACCGACATCTCAGGCAACTGGTTCTACCGCAAAAACTGCCTCACCCGCATGAGCATCCCCGTCCTCCTCGGGAACTCCATCGACGCGATCAGCAAGAACGGCATCGTCATGCTCAACGTCGCCCTCAAAGGTGACGGAACCCTCCCCGACGACCAAAACACCTACCTCACCGCCTTTGGCGCGTGGGCTAAAACGAACGCTGAAGGAATCTACGGCACTCGCCCCTGGAAAGTCTACGGCGAAGGCCCCACCGAAATCCTCTCCAGCCGTGGCGGGGAAAACCTCAAGCCCTTCACCGCCCAAGACATCCGTTTCACCGCTAAAGACGACAGCCTCTACGCCTTCGTCCTCGCCCCACCTGTGACGCCAACCGTCTCCATCGAGAACCTCCGCAAAGACCACATCTTAGAAAAGGAAATCTCTAAAATCACCCTCCTCGGAGGTGACGGTCAAAACCTCGAATGGAAACAAAGCAAAGATTCCTTAGAGATCACTTTGCCAAAAGAACTCCCAGCCCACCCCGTAATCGCCTTCAAGATCACCTTGAAGTAAGCGACCGCTTTCGAATCTCTCAGAACTTAGCGAAGCTCCCCTGCGTCACGTATATACGTGATGGCAAGTCTACTCCCCTCCCTTAAGATAGTCCCCTCATGCTCAGGCTAACCATTCCCATCCTAGCCCCTACCCTCCTGAGCCTTTTCCTCTTCGCATCAAACCTTGTTCAGGCTGCTTCAACACAGGAAAACCTCTCCCTCAAAGAGCTCGAAACGCGACAAGATACAATCACCACCGAGCTCTCTAACCTCGCTAGACTCAGCCTCAACAGCGGAGTCGCCCCCATCGGTTATCGCTCTTACCGGGTCAAATCCTCCGATCAACCCGAATGGATTCAAATCAAACTCTCCCAAGAAGCACTCGTTGACTGCATCATTCTCGTCGCCCCCATTTGGCGCGACGAAGACGGCAACTTCCAAGCCGATGCCTTTCCTAAATCACTCAACATCACTGGAACGAACACCACTAGCACCAAGCCTATCCTTCTCGCTGAACTAGCTGACACCTCAGCACTCTTTCCGCGTATTGCCCCAATCATCATCCCCATCGATCCCCCTCAAAAGATCGACTCCATTAAAATCGAAACCACGGAGCTTTCGCGTCGAGCGATTAACAACGACTACGTCTTCCAGCTCGCCGAAGTGCTCGTCTTCAGTCAGGAAAAAAACCTCGCCCTCCGACAGAAGGTCACTGTCTCATCAGTCATCGATAAGGTCATGGGCTGGGATCCCGACTATCTCGTTGATGGAATCCTCCCCTATCTCATGAATGCCGCTCAAGGGCATTCCAGCCCACCCTATGTCAGTAGAACCAATATCGTTTCCACCCCCGTTCTTAAAGTTGACCTCGGGGAAAACATCCCCATCAATAGCCTCCGGATTCTTCCGGTTGATCAAGGAGACACCCTCCCGCAAACTTACCCCGGAGATTTTGGCTTACCCACCCACTTCACCCTCGAAAGCTCCTTAGACCCCAACTTCACCAACCCCAAAGTCCTCCTCGACATCCATCTCGCCACTATTCAAGACATCGGCCCCATCCTCCAATGGGACTTCCCCACCACCACCGCTCGCCACTTTCGCCTCACCGTCCTCTCCCCCTACCTTCAATCCATCAAAAAACACCAGAAACCTCGCGTCGGCTTTGCCGAAATCGAACTCCTCTCAAACGAAAAAAACATCCTCCTCGGGAAAAAAATCGAAGCCAACTTTCGGTCAGCCTCATCAATGCGACCCCTAAAAAACCTCACCGATGGTCGTAACTTCTATGGCAACATCCTACCCACACGCCGCTGGCTCCATGAACTCGCCCGCCGCCATGACCTTGAAGCCGAGCTCCTCCATATCGAGTCCACCCTCAATGAGAAATACTACTCCCAACGGAAGATACTCAACCTCCTCTTCGGCCTCCTCGCAGCCTTCATCGCCGGCTTCATTATTTACCACCTCTACCAACGCCTTCAACGCGTCCGCCAAGAATCCCTCATCCGTGAACGTATCGCCTCCAACCTCCATGACGAACTCGGCGCCAATCTCCACGCCATCGGCCACCTCGGAGAACTCGCCGAGGAATCACTCAACGACCCCGAAGAACTCCGCCTAACCGTTCAGCGCATTCACACCCTCACTCGGCAAACAGGAAACGCCGCCCGCGTCTGCTCCAACATGCTCCAAAACCAAGAACTCTGTGACGACCTTCCCCATGAAGTAAAACAACAAGCCGACCGCCTCCTCGCAGACCTTCGCTACAAGCTTGAAACCAGCGGAGGCCCACTCCTCAACACTCTCTCCCGTCGTAACCGCATTGACCTCCTCCTCTTTCACAAAGAATGCCTCACCAACATCATCCGCCACTCCCACGCCGATAACATCCTAATCAAACTCCACGCAAAAAAGACGACCCTTAACATCATAACCACCCTTGAGATCATCGACGACGGCATCGGCCTTAACGGAAAGATGCCACCTTCCCTCATACGCCGTGCCAAACTCCTCAAAGCAACCCTCAAATCACTTCCCAAGGACTCCTCCGGAACCCATCTGTTCCTTCAACTTACCCGCATCAACCTGCTAAACCGCACAAAGGAACAACCCTCAAAGTAATTCTTTAAAAACCAAACTTCCCCATGAACTCACCTCTCCAAATCACCGTCATCGAGGACAATCGCTCTTATCGAGAGGTCATCCGCCTCGCCATCGAACGCGACGATGACTTTCAAATATCAGCCGAATTCGGCACTGCCGAAATCGCCCTCCGCGAACTCTCCAAAGCAACAAAACACACCCAACCTGATCTCATTCTCCTCGACATCAACCTCCCAGGCATGGACGGCCTAGAAGCACTCCCGCAGATCCTCGAATACGCCCCAGAATGTAAAGTCCTCATCCACAGCCAATCTGACTCACCACAAGATATCCTCCGCGCCATCGCCCTCGGAGCCTCTGGTTACCTTCTCAAATCAAGCGGTGTCAAAGACATCCGCGAAAGCATCAAGACCACCTGCGCAGGTGGCTCGATCCTCGACCCCTCCGTTGCAGGGCACCTCATCAGCCTCATCAAGCAAAGCAAACCCCAAGCCGATCCCAAAGCGCCATCGCTCACCACCCGTGAACTCGACATCCTCCAGCTCATCTCTAAAGGCTTGGTTAAAAAAGAAATCTCCACCGAGCTAAGCATCGCCTACTCCACTGTCGATACGCACGTCCGCCACATTTACGATAAGCTCAACGCCCGCAACGCCCCCGCCGCCGTCTCCATCGCCCACCGCCTCGGCCTCCTCGAATAATCACTCCTCCGTATTCCCCTTCAGGAGTCCAGTTTGATAGGCCTTACTCACCGCAGAAGGAGCATTGGTTACCCCTAAATCCTCGTAAATCGTTTTCACATAGGTCTCCACCGTGGAATAAGCGATATCAAGTCGATCCGCGATCTCCTTCTTCACCAGGCCCTCAGCAACAAGCGCCAGTACCTCCATCTTCCGTTTGCTCAGATGGATTGCCTCTTCTCTGACCCCTTCTCCTTTGATGTTTTCCATCAGAAACCGAGCCATCTTTGGATCAAGGGAAGCCCCTCCTCCATGGACCGTTCTAATCCCCTCACTCAGTTGGTCTACCGTTGCTGACTTCAAGAGATAACCGGCCGCCCCATTGGCAATAGCTCCCAAAACATCTACTTCACGGTCAGAGCTAGTCAGTACAATCACTTGAGAATTTGGTGATAACTTCCGAAAACTGGGGAGCGCCTCAATTCCTCCGATCCCAAAAAGATTAAGGTCTAACAAAACAACGTCTGGCAGGCGCTTTGGATGACTGGCTATGCTTCGTAGGGCTTTCTCGGCCGTTCCGAAAACTGACACCATTTTCAAATCTTCCGTCGCGCTCAACGCCATTTCCACCACTTTTCTATATTCGGGCTGATCTTCGACTAGCATTACTTTAATCTCGTTCTTCATGATGATTTCCTATGTTTATTGCGTATTTTCAGTTTCAAATGGATGAGCGTCCCCCCTCCCTGTGGTCGATCCGACCTTGCCACTCCCTCAATAAGCCTCGCCCGTCTCTTAAGGGATGGTGGAGTGCCATTGTCCAAGCCACAGCCATTATCCTCAATCCTTAAATGAACCTCCCTCGGCTCAATGACGAGCTTTGCTTTAAAATAATCAGCCTCCGCATGCCGACTAATATTGACCAAACATTCTTTGTAAAAAAGGAGGAGGTCCAGTTGAGTTTGACCATTGAGCTCCGCTAAGAACTCCTGCCCCTTAATAGACACCTCATGTTCGATCATCATCCGCTCTGCCATTCGCTTCATATCTGCCTCCATCTCCGAATAAAGCCCTTCCGCACCTAATAAATTAGCACAATGACGAACCGAGATCCCCAAACGATCTGAGACCGCACGGATATCTTTGTGAATTTCCGTAAGCTTTTCTGGAGAAGACTTCGCCTTTTCCGCCAAGTCACTCAGCATTCCAATGCTATGCACTTTAGCTCCAATTTCGTCATGTAAGTCAGCCGTAAAACGCTCTTTAACATTTCTCAGTTCACGCTCTCTCGACATCCTGCTGACCCAAGAAACCAATCCAAAACCTAGAAACAAAAACACCAGCAGTAGGCTAACCCACCTCAGTCGTATCTTTTGTTTTGCATAACGCTTCTGAAGCTCCGCCCTCACCTGAGGCATCTCCCCCTCTAATTGATTACGCCTCGCTAATTGTCCTAACCACTCCCGCTCACGCAAAATGGTTCCATAGATATTACGGCCGTCAGTCAAGGCCGAGAGGTCGCGACGCTTATGCTGGAGATGACTCGCCGCAAACACCTCCTTGCCTAAAGCAATATTCCCCTCCTCCGAGATCACTTCAATCTCCGCAAAACCAATACGCGCAATCACCAACTTCAAGTGCTCTGCATTAAAAGGATCCCGCGAACTAACACGCACGTAACGACAACTTTTCTCAGGGAAATTCCATCCCATCATTGGCCCCGCATCATGCATGGACTGGCGTTTAAATTCCAAAAAAAACTCCGCGTCAGATAAGTCCTCTTCCCTGCCCCCTTCAACGACAAGGTGCGCAGGCATCCCAATCCCACTCGGGGCCTGCTGAGGAACGGTATCACTCTGGTCTATCGTATGGAGCCGAATCCCCGTAACCCTCTTGATTCCCCCAAGATCAATAACCACCGCCAAGTCATCCTGACCGGCCGATATTTCTGGACTCAGATAGGCCACACTCCCCTCTCCTCGGCTAGAATTCATCAAATAGGGCACCGCCCCATCCGTTAAAAATTGCGGCGCCCAAGCACTACCCACTCGTCCCCCTTTTTGTGAGGTCAAGACAGGCCGCCGCAAGGCCGCATTCTCGTTTCCACTAAACACGAAAATTTCCGAGAGCTGAAAGACCCGCTTCCTATCAAAAGAACGAGGCCTCAGCCCTACCGGAACGATTCTAATCTTAGAGGCTCTCTCCCCCGAAAGCTTCAGTATCACAGGAGCTATCCCCAACCCCTCAAGTTTCCCAACTCCAAACTCCTTGAGTAGCTCTCCCCGTTCGTTAAAAATCTTCACTCCCTCCGGAAAAGCATCTGCTCGGTAACCACTCACTGGGTCTCTAATCAAACACGGTACCAACACCACCTCATCAACCTCCACCTCTTTCCCAAGATCAACTTCCACCCATAGTTCCTCCTCAGGATCAGCAAACTCATCAGACCGGTAACCGATCGCCCCAATCCCTCCACGCGGAGTATAGTGTGCTAATTCGGCCAAAGCCTGTTCAATAACAGCTTCTCGCTCTTCCAGCTGAGTCAAAGACCAGCTCTCAAACCGTTCCTGCACATAGTCTACGACCTCTAGCTCACCTGCCACGCAGGAACCAAGAGTCATTAAAAGACCAAAGACTATAAAACAGCAAACTTTCATAAAAAAGCACTCAAAACAAACGAAGAGGACAAAACCATACTCTGCTCCTCTTTATTTACACCAAACCCTCACCTTTTCCCACCCCTATAAAGCTCCCTTAAATAAGGGCTACACAGACCTCTCAGAAGCTCTACCATTCAGAATTATCAAATGAAAACACACCTTCTTCTAACCCTCTGCCTATCCCCGTTACTTGTTTTCAGTTCACACGCTAAGGACAAGGAAAAGCAAAACAAAGTCATCTCAAAAAAACTTCCCCTTCTCGCGGAGGGAGAGGGTAAAGGCTCTCACACCTACTACGAAGGCAAACAATACATCGCTAAGGTAAACCATGGCGGCGTGCTCACAATCTTGCTAAAAGATGCAGGTAAAGCAACAGAGGAGAATTGGCCCATTGTGGCTGGGCCTACCATCTTTGACACCAAAATGAAAAAAATGGCACGGCACCCTATCACTGAAATTGTCGAGTCAACCGACCCTTCTGATAAAGCCACCAAGTTTAGAATCCTCTGCAAAAGAAGTACAGGTATCACCCTGGAATGGATCTATGAATTCAGCCCCGAGAAGATCACCACCTGGTACCGAGCCGAAATGGGGCAAACCACCCCCAAAGAACGAAGCTTTTTCATGGCCCACAAAATCAGCCAGATTGAATGTAGTTCCAAAGACCAAAAGAAATCTAAATACGAACAAAAAATCTATGATGGCGAAAAGAGAAAATACGATTTCTATGAGCTGATCTCTATTCGTAATGATAGCGAATCCATCAAAATCAAAGGCCCATTCTGGGGAAAACGAGAAGTCCTTTTCCAACGCGGTTCAGATAAGGGTTCTGAAATGAGACCCCGTAACTATCATAAGAGCTCGCTAAAAAGAGGCTCGTCGATCTCCCTCGTCAAGCAAGACAGCACCAGCACCAACCACGACCAGGAAAAGGTCACCATTATCATCAAATAGGGAAGACCAGCGACACCACGTCTAGCCCGCTCAACAGACCTTTTCACCAAGCCACTTAAATAAGCTTATTTTCCGGATTATAGCCCTCCTTTGTTTCACTAAAATCTCAGCCATGAAAAAAGAATTCTTCACCGCCCTACTGCTCGCTTCCGCCCCCCTCTACACGCAGGCGGAAGAAGATCCTTCCCTTGCAGAAGACCCTTCCACCATTAATCATAACACCCCTAAATCCCATGAAGACAGAGTTTGGGAAAACAAGTCTCCCCAGGAACTCCGTAAATGGGCGAAAGAGAACCTCCACTTCAAACTCATCGGTAAACGCCTCATCTCAGAAGACGAAAACCCCGAGTGGGCGTGGTTCCGCAAATCAGGACTTGGTATCTTCCTTCACTGGGGCCTCGCCTCAGTTCCTCCCGCCGACGGTGACGCCTGGGCAATGGTCTGGAATAAACACAGATCCAAAAACAACCTCCTCCAAAAACCCGAAGAGATGTTCGCCGTCGCCGACACTTGGAACCCCGAAAACTATAACCCCGACCAATGGATGGCCGCCGCCAGCCGAGCCGGCTTTGGCTACGCCGTCCTCACCACCCGCCATCACGACGGCTACTGCCTCTGGCCCACCCAACACGGCACTTGGGACACCGGAGAAAAAATGGACGGGCGTGACCTCGTCAAAAGCTACGTCGAGGCCTGCCGGAAAAATGACATCAAAATCGGCTTCTATTACTCCGGCCCTAACTGGCACTCCAATTACAAATTAAAAGACTTCTCCCACCCGCCCGTCGGCTACAACTACAAGCTCGAAAAAGTTGGCAAAGAAGCCGGACTCACCCCTCTCATGGGCGGCGGAAAACTCCCCCCCGAACTTGCCAAAAAAGAACAGGCCGAATCACACGGACAAGTCACCGAACTCCTCACCAACTACGGAAAAATCGACATGCTCTGGTGGGACGGCAACTCCATCATGAAGGAAAAGGAGGTTCACCAGCTCCAACCCAACACCTTCGTCGCGCGTGGTAACATCGCCACCCCCGAAGGACTCCACCAAGGAGCGAGCGAAAATGTCAAAGTCAGCAACGAAGCAGGCTGGTGGTGGGAAATGTGTGTCAAGGCCGAGAACAAACACAGCCCCAACTGGCATTATAATCCACGTAACGAAGTCCCCGGCAAGCACTGGGATACCAACACCCTCCTCACCGAACTCCTCCGCTGTCGCGCCCTCGGTGGCAACCTCCTCGTCAACATCACCCCCCGGCCCGATGGAAGCATGATGGACTGGTATTATAAAACTTGCACCGAAATGGAAGGCTGGATGAAACACTCCAAGGAAGCGATCTACGACGTCCAACTCACCGCGCCTCTCCCCACCCTCGATCAAACGCAAAACGTCACCACCCTCGCCAAAGACGGCACCCTCTACAGCCTCCCCAATGAAAAAGGCAACATCCTCATCACCGACCTCACCCTCCCCGTCAGCGTCACTCTTCTACGCACCGGCGAAGCCCTCCCTCATACCTTCAAACACGGAAGCCTTAGCCTCAACTTACCAAAAGACAAACAAACAGACCTTCCCGATCTCATCAAAATCACCCTCAAAAAATAACAACCAATAATACCCCTTAAACAAGGTATGCACAAACCTGTGAATCACCTTAAGCTGACTCTTACCACTTCGATTATTAACTCGAAGCAGACAAACAATTATCAAACAAATATTATGAAACTAAAACCCATCCTCTGCGGCCTATTCATTGCCGCCGTCACACAAGCTAGCCAGGCCGCCATCACCATCGTCGCTACTGAATCTGGAGGCAATGTCGTATTCTCCTACTCAGGAACACTGGATATCACAGATGCTGTAATATCGGGAACTCAAACTGGAGGAGCATACAGTGGAGTTATTCCTAATTTAGGAATCGTTGGGAATTCTACGACCTACGATGGATACACGATCACTGGTGGAGGAACCTTTGGAACAGGAGGGAATACCGTAGCTTCATCTTCAACAGGTGATTCTTTTCAGATCAGGGATACTGACTCAAAAGTAAGACTCCCTGATGGCTACCTCTCTGGAGACAGCATTAGCGGGAGCATCACCTTTACAGGCACCGACTTCGCGACTCTTGGCATCGTTTCCTCTGCCCCCGTCAACTGGGCTCTGCCTAATGACACCGTGACCCTCCAATTCACGCCTGTTCCTGAGCCTTCATCAACGCTTCTTGTTGGCTTGGCCTCACTCGCGCTTCTTAACCGTCGCCGTAAATAAAGCTGGCGTGACTTCTCCCTCCAGCCTGTCCCAAAAAACGGGACAGGCTTTTTCGCCCCTCTCATCCGCTTTCTTGGTTTGCTCAAAACTCTCTTTCCCAAATGACCATCTTTTCCCAATTCTTTAAAAAAGCTCTCCCTCTTTGCCTTCTTTCAGGGATGCTCTCCAGCACCGTCCAAGCTCAAACTGAATCCAAAGAAAAGCCCGTCTCCACTCGCGCCGATTGGCTCGACCAAGACAAGTTCGGACTCTTCATCCACTGGGGACTTTACTCGCAGATCGCCAAAGGCGAATGGCACATGCACAGCCAAAAAACACCTATCGAGGAATACGCCAAGCTTGCCAAAACCTGTAACCCCACCAAATTCAACGCTAGTGATTGGGCCAAGATCGCCAAAGATGCAGGCATGAAATACCTCGTCATCACCAGCAAGCACCACGACGGCTTCGCCCTCTTCGACTCCCAGGCCAGCGACTACAATATCGTCAAAGCCACCCCCTTCAAACGCGACATGATCGCCGAACTCAAAAAAGCCTGCGACGAGCAAGGAATTAAACTCGGCCTCTACTACTCCCACGCTCAAGACTGGTATCAGCGCGGCGGATCACATAGCTACAACTGGACTGAACCATCCGGAGCCAAAGAGATGCAAGACTATCTGGAAAACATCTCCCTCCCCCAAGTCAAAGAAATCCTCACCCAATACCAGCCTGACATCATCTGGTTTGACACTCCCCGACGGATGAACGCCACCCACTCGGCTCCCTTCTCAAAGCTCGTCCGCGAAGTCAGCCCACACACCCTCATCAACAGCCGAGTCTACCTTGATGGAAACAAAATGGGCAACATCTCCGAGAAAGACCTCCAGAGCCTCAAAGACCTCGACGTCGACTACCTCTCCTACGCCGACCGAGAAATCCCCTCCTCGAGCCCTTGGAACAAATGGGAAACCTGCATGACCCTCAACGGTTCTTGGGGATTCACCAAGGGAGACAACGCTTGGAAAACGCCCACCCACGTCATCCAGCAACTCCTCGAAGTTGTCAGTAAAAACGGCGCCTTCCTCCTCAACGTTGGCCCCACTGCGGAAGGCGAATTCCCCGCCCAGTCAGTGATCGTCCTCAAACAAGTCGGCGACTGGCTCAAGCTCAACGGCAAGGCCGTCTATGATGCCCAGCCCGTTTCCTTCAACCTCCCTGGCACTCCCACCAAAGAATCACTCAAGCGGAAAGCCGACAAAGAAAAACGCTTCGCCAAGCTCAACCGCCCCGCCCCACACACCTCCATCGAGCGCGACTTCCCCTGGCTCGCCACCCAAAATAACGGCACCATCTACCTCACCATCTTTGACTGGCCAGCCGACAATACCCTTACCATCAAAAATGTTCGCGAAACAATCACCAGCGTCAATTTAGGCTCCTCCAGCCAACCCCTTCAGCATACCTATACTGATGGAACCCTCACCATCACCCTCCCTCCCAAACCAAGCGGAGAACTCCCCCCCGTTCTCCATCTCAAAACCAATTCCAAACAATAATACACACAAATGAAAACACCACAAACCCTCGCCATCCTCAGCGGATGCCTCCTCCTAACCGCTCATCAATCCCAAGCCGCCAGCGGCTTTATCGCCCTTGGCACAACAAATGACGGAACGACTGGAACCCTGACCACGACCACCACCTTTGACGTTGTTCAAACCTACGTGTCCAACACCACTACCGGAACGATTGCCTCAACCCTAACCGCCGGAACGGCGAACAGTCTCTTCCCCACTCGCGTCGAACGGGACACCACCTGGGCCGTTGCGGGAGACGCTACAGGCTTCATCAACATCAAATTCAACAGCCTCGGAAGTGCCGACAGAGAGATCACCCGAAACATTCCCAACAACGCCGACCTCATCATCAGTGCAGGAGAAGAAGCGAACACTCAATACCGAATGGAATTCACCACCGTCGGCAACGTTTCTGAGATAATCATTAGCCAAGACTACTCAGTTGGCTGGAGTCCGTTTGGATTAAGAACATGGGAAGGCATTGCCCTCGGCCAAAATGCACGTGCCGAAATGCAGCTCTTTGACGAAAACCTCGCCCCCATCGACCTCACCTCCGTCCTTTGGAGAAACAGCGGATTCTATGCTCCAAACAGCTACTTAGATGGCGGCCTCACCGCCGTTCGTGACTCAGGCTCACGTGACCTCCAAATCTCCACCTTCAACGACGGAGATACCACCGACGATTTCATTGGACGTGCTGTCTACACCCTGACTCCAGCCAGCGGAACCTACTTCGCTGAAGGCTCCCTCTTTGCCCACACCGTCAACGGACAATCCTTCGCAGACGCTCCAGTGGTCAACGTCCCCGAACCAGCCTCCGCACTCCTTCTCTCCATCACAAGCCTCACCCTCTTGCTCAGACGGAACCGAACGGCTTAAATAAACCTACTTTGCACCGCATGTCACTCACCAGATTACTGATCGTCGCCCTCGTCACCCTTCATTCATCAGCCTCTGCGGCTGAAAACTTGCAGGGCAAGCCCTCCGCGGCTGAAGACCTACAGGGCAAGCCCTCCGTTCAGCCCAACGTCATCATCATCATCACCGATGACCAAGGGTACGGTGACCTTGCGTGTCATGGTAATCCTGTGCTCAAAACCCCTCATCTTGACAAGCTACACGCGGAATCCATCCGCTTCACCAACTTCCACGTCAGCCCTTTTTGCACCCCCACCCGTTCCGCCCTCATGACCGGTCGCCACCCTGCCCGCACCGGTGCCTTCCGCACCGCCAGCGGACGCAGCACCATGCGCGGAAGTGAGTTCACGATGCCTGAGTATTTCGCTCAAGCGGGCTACGCCACAGGCATGGTTGGCAAATGGCATCTCGGTGACAACGCTCCCAGTCGCCCGATGGATCAAGGTTTCCAAGACGTCGTCTGGCATAAGGCAGGCGGAGTCGGCCAAGCCGGAGACCACTGGGGAAACAACCAATTTGACGACATCTACGAACGCAACGGAACCTACGAACAATTCAAAGGCTACGCCACCGACATCTGGTTTTCTGAAGCTCAGCGATTCGTCACCGAGAATAAAGCAAAGCCCTTCTTTCTCTACCTTTCACTCAACGCCCCCCACTCACCCTATAAAGTTCCTAAAAAATGGTCCGCCCCCTACAAGGAAGAAGTCACTTGGAAAGGCGGTGCCGAATTCTACGGCATGATCACCAACCTTGATCACAACCTCGGTGAATTGAGAAAAAAACTCAGCGACCTCGACATCGCCGACAACACGATCTTCATCTTCATGACCGACAATGGCTCCGCCAATGGAATGGCCAGACAGCAAATCGAAGAAGGTGCTTACCGTGGATTCGCTGCGGGGATGAAGGGCATGAAATCAACGGTCTGGGAAGGTGGCCACCGCGTTCCCTTCTTCATCCACTGGCCCAAGGGCAATTTCACGGGCGGCCAAGACCGCCCCCAGCTCAGTGCCCACCTCGATTTACTACCCACCCTCGCCGAGCTATGCGACTTCAAACTCGACGCCTCCATCCCACGTGACGGAAACTCTTTCACCGCTGCTCTTAACTCCGTCGAGGCCGCCGCCCCGCGCGATCACTTCATCACCCAGCTTCACGGCGGTGCCCGCTTCGTCAGTGAACCAAAACCCTACCTCGTCTCCTGCGTCGTCAAAGACTCCTGGAGAATGATCGACGGCGAAAAGCTCTATAACATCAAGACAGACCCGGGGCAGCACCAAGACATCGCCGAGAATTACCCTGAAACGATCGCTGAACTTCGTGCGATCTATGACAAGCACTGGGAATCTATTTCACCGGAAATGACTCCCGCCTTCTACGACTTAGGCAACCCGGCCGAGAACCCGACGCACCTTTGTTCTCAAGATTGGTTCCTCCCCGTCGGTAACCCACCATGGAACTATAGTGAAATTAACCAGCTCAAAAAAATCACTGGCCCCTGGAACGTTAACGTAGTCAAAGCAGGCACCTATCAATTCACCCTCCGCCAGTTCCCCAAAGTGGCCGACAAACCCCTCGTCGCCGTCAAAGCGAAGATCCAAATCTCCGGTCTCGAAAAAGAGATGACCGTTGAGAAAGGAGCCAAAAGTGCCATCTTCACCCTCGACCTCCCCGCTGGTAAAACCACCCTCACCACCTGGCTTACTAATGCAAAAGGTGAAGCGGGCGGTGCCTACTTCACCGAGGTCGAAAAGCTCCCGTAAGAACGCGAGCTCAGAATTTCAACCATACCATGAAACAACTTCCGCCACTTCTTCATACCTTTCTTTGGGGGCTATGTCCCCTAAGCGTTTTTGCAGACAGCCTCCCAGAGGAGCGCTCGCCTAAACCAAATGTCATTCTGTGCATGTCGGATGACCAAGGGTGGGGAGATGTCGCTTACTATGGGCACCCCGTGCTTCGGACTCCACACCTTGACCAGATGGCAAAAGAAGGAATCCGCTTTGATCGTTTTTATGCCACCACTCCCGTTTGCTCTCCAACCCGTGCTGGCTTTTTGACCGGCCGCCACCCCTACCGCTACGGCATCCGCTTCGCGAATATTGGCAAACTCAAGTCGGAAGAAATCACCCTGCCCGAAATACTCATAAAACAGGGATACATCACCGGGCATTTCGGCAAATGGCACCTCGGCTCACTCACTACAAAAATTAAAGACGGACATCGCGGCCGTCCGGGAAAGACGGAATTCTACTCCCCCCCGTGGGAAAACGGATACGACGAATGCTTTGTAGCTGAATCCGGTGTTCATACCTACCATCATCCCGGCACCTATGAAAAATTAGGAACCCGTTACTGGACAGGCCTGGATCAACCTGTCCCGGCAAACGAGATATCAGGGGATGATTCCAAGCTCATGATGGATCGGGCTCTTGACTTCATGAAACGAGCCCGCAAAACAGATCGTCCCTTTCTTGCCGTCATCTGGTTTCACACACCCCATCAGCCCGTTGTTTCAGCACCACCCTACACCGACGGCTATGAAGAAAAGTATAAGGATTACTACGGATGCCTCACCGCCATGGACGAGCAAATGGGACGCCTCCGTGCGGAACTCCAAAAGCTCAAAATTGATCAGAACACCATGCTCTGGTTTTGCTCGGATAACGGGCCTACGAAGGTAAAAAACTCCCATGGAAGCTCCGGCGGATTGCGCGGCGGAAAGCGAGGCCTCCACGAAGGCGGCATCCGCGTCCCCGGCCTCTTGATCTGGCCGGAGCGGGTAAAGGAGCCCCGCGTCGTCTCCACTCCATGTAGTACGAGTGATTACCTGCCTACTCTGCTCGACTTATTTCACCTGCCACTTCCGGACCGACCCTATGATGGCATCAGCCTGCTCCCCGTGATCAATGGCGAAACGACCGAGCGGGCAAAGCCCCTCCACTTTGAACACCCCAACACCATGAAACAGGCCTTTGTCAAAGAAAACCCAGAAAACCAAACAGCGATGATCGACAACCGCTACAAAATCATCAGCGTTGACGGCGAAAAATCCTACCAATTGTATGATCTCGAAAAAGACCTCGAAGAACGAAATGACCTATCCCAGAAACACCCTGAAATCGTATCCCGCATGAAAGAAGACCTCGAAAAATGGCGTCAATCATGTAGAGAAAGCGCAGCAGGAAAAGACTACCCCAAACCATAATCAGGCGACAACTACCTATTTCTCTCTTCACCATTCACCATTCTGCGGCGCAGCCGCAGCACGGCTCCCCAACTTCAACTTCAACTGCCGCACCGCAACTAACTTCAACTGCCGCTTCCCGCGGCCATACTCATGAAACACCTCTCCCTACTTCTATCTTCCATCTTCTATCTTCCATCTTCCATCTTCCATCTTCCATCTTCCATCTTCCATCTTCTATCTTCTATCTTCTATCTTCTGTGCATGCTGCGGCTGCGCCCCCTGCGGCCGACGGTGTTTCGACGCAGTCGGAAGGAGGAGGGCAAGCTCTCAAACCCAACATCCTCGTCATCCTCACCGATGACCACCGCGCCGACTACCTCGGTTGTGCCGGCCATCCCATTCTCAAGACCCCCAACATTGACCAACTCGCCGCCGGGGGAATCTACTTTCCCAATGCCTTCGTCACCACCTCCGCCTGCACCCCCAGCCGCACGAGCATTCTCACCGGTCAATATGAGCGCAAGCACGGCATCACCTTCGGCTCCGCTAGCACGCTCACCGAGGAAGCCTTCCAAGACACCTACCCCGTCATGCTCAGAAAAGCAGGTTACTTCACCGGCTACGTCGGAAAGAACCACACGCCCATTGGCTGGACCGACACCCTCAGACCACCCAAAAATCCATTAGAGGAAAAGCAGAGGAAGCGCCACATTGATCCTCATCACTACGGCTATCACAGCGGCGTCATGGAAAAGCACTTCGACTACTGGTACGGAAACCACAATCACATGGGCTTCTACTCAAAAAATCAGCACGCAATTTATAAAAACGCCAAAGCCAGCACCCAACCCGAAATCCTCCAAGAAGGAGCACTCAACTTCTTCAACCAAAATCCAGAATTCACCGGCACCAGAAACTTCCTCAAATCCAGACCCGCCAACAAACCCTTCTGTCTACTAGTAAACTTCAACGTCCCGCACAGCTTTAGTGTGAATCAAATGCGGCAGTTGCCAAAAGACCCAGAGCTTTATCGCTCCAGCTACCGCGATCAGATCCAGCAAATGCCTATCCCCTCCACCTACCTCGCTGAGGCGGATATCAAAACCCCGAAAATCCCCCAACACGTCTACAACGGCAAATACCTAGGAGGCTACGACTTCGTCAAAAACGAAGCCGATCTCCGCGAACGCTCCGTGCGCACTTGCCAGACCGTCACCGGAGTAGACCATCTCGTGGGAGCCATCGTCGCCGAACTCAAAAAACAAGGCCTCTACGAGAACACCGTTATCGTCTTCACCTCAGACCACGGCCTCCAGTTCGGCGAGCATGGTTTAGGAGGGAAAGTCCTCCTCTATGAACCATCGCTTCGCGTCCCCCTCATCATCTCAGACCCACGCTTAGACGCCGCTCAGCGTGCTCAGAAACCTCAACAACTGGCCCTCTCCATCGACATCGCTCCCACCCTCCTCGATCTCGCGGGCCTCCCCACCCACCCCGAAATGCAAGGCCGCTCCCTTCAGCCTCTCTTTAGAAAAAATACGAACACCCCCTGGCGACAGGACTTCTTCGCCGAAAACATGTTCATGGGGCAAAACTACCCCCGCATCGAAGCCGTGCGCACTGACCGCTATAAATACATCCGCTACTTCGACAAAAAGAAAGACAAGCCACACCACTCAGCCCTCACCTCTAGTATCAATGGCGAACAACCGATCTACGAGGAACTCTACGACCTCATCAATGATCCCCAAGAATCCACAAATCTAGCCAGCTCCGCAGCACACCAAGAACGCATGATTCAGCTCCGCACCCGCTGCCAAACTCTCGTCACCGAAGCAAAAGGAAGTGACCACTACCCAAAAACCCACCGCATCAAACGCTAGCGTAAAAAAGATCACCCACCTCTCCACCGTCTCGGTATCCTCGAATAATGATCTTCCTCAAAAACAGCCTGTAGTTTAAAAAACTACCAAGCATGTTAAGACCATTTCTAGCGCTGATCTTAAGAGGATATCTAATTGCACTCCTCACCATTCACTCTTCCACGGCGAAGCCTGCGGCCGAAGACTTGCAAGGCTAGACCTCCTACCTCCCCGCAACATCAAAGAAGTAATACTTTCACGAGCCTCATTAGCTGTGCCTAATACCATTTTGATAGTTATACTGAAGTGAACAGCCTCACGTTCGTTCGTTTATACTTAATCGCGGGCAGGAATGCCCACACTCCCCATTGACTAGATTAACTACTCAAAGGGTATAAGGAGCGACGAACTCCTCAAGCTCCCTGCACGCGAGGGCTGTGCACCGAGACTGGGCAAAAAGAAAAACCCGAAGGCCGGTAAGGCCTTCGGGTTGAAAATTGAGTATTGTGTGAACCTGATTACTTCCTCTTACGAAGAAGAAGAAGAGGGGCTGAACACATCACGAGTAGTGAAGCAGATGGCTCAGGCACTGGCGCGGGAATAGCCTCGACACCTCCAAAGCTATACTGGAATCGGGTCCCAGCCGCTATATCTGCCGCGGCCGTAACGGTGAAGCAAGCTGTCTGAAAAGATAAATCTTTGGTGCCGAAGTTAGGATCAGTAAGCGAGGCGACTCCGAATTCACCTGCTGGAATTGTAGGTGAATTATAGTTTGAGGTATCAGCATCTGTGAACCCATTATAGGTAGTATTAACACCTTGGGATCTTAGAGGCTGTCTTAAAAATACAATAAATCCTGATTAAGCTGTACTTTCGGAACGCTCCATCCGATCCTTCTGGATGCC
>JAULBV010210485.1:0-16174 GCA_032358295.1 Pterothamnion heteromorphum | reverse complement strand
GATGCGGAGGAGGGGTCCAGACTTCAACGAATGCGGCCGCATTATGAGAGCTTTGACATCCGCGCGGTTACAGATGCTTAGATAATCAAATAGGCAAGACGCGGACGCGAATGAGATGTGCAGGTCATCTGCTACACACTGCATGGTAAAAACGGAATGTTCCCATTAAAATAGGTGGTTCAATACACCTATTTAAATGGATCCCTTGGACCAATGGTTTTCCTCAGTGAAATAATAGTACCGTACCAAAGGAAATTCATTAGTATCCAAAGCTTTTGTTGTATACTTCCATTCTATATTTTTCATGGTACCTTACCATTGTAAAGTCGTAAGGTTTCCAATGAAAGTTATGGTTGGAATAAATCAAAGAAATATAGATGGTAAGCATCATAATTCGTTGGTTCTGTACCAATGAAAAAATATTGGAAACGGCATAAGGAACTACAGATATTTGAAGTGAGAATTAGTTGAAAAAGATGGTTGTAACCAATAAAAACGTACGGTTTCAGTGTAATTTGTGAAGGTGAATGGAATATAAAACGTCATGGTTGTAGTCCATGAAAAGTGTGGTTTCTGTTTACTTTGGGAAATGGAACTGAATTTAAAACGGCATGGTTGTACGCAATGAAAATGTTGGTGTCTGTTTACTTCGTGAAGGACCGCAGAACGGCCGGGGTGAGGAGACGCCTCATTTTCCCGCATAGTTCCTCCCCGTGGAACAGTATCGACGGAATGTGGCATTCAATGTGACCAAGTACGAGGCCGTACGGCGCTTCCGGTTGGATAGATGACGACGGATTGTAACGACGGTCATCTGCAGTCCATGAGACTGCGAAAACAGTTTCGTCCGCGGATGCTAGCTCCAGATCGCACGGCGGAATCCAGGATAACTCTGGGGAGCACACCAGCTGGTTACTTTCCTCGTTCCAAGACCCGTGTTGAAATTGCACTGCGGGCACATCGGGACGGTCATCTCTTGGCGTCCGCGTGTGTGGCTCGGCCGGGCAGCTCCGCGCGATGCTCAAATGAATGGGGCTCATGGCATTACTTCTGCTGTACGCGAGCCCTCCCAGAACACGCATGGAGTGTCCTGCTTTCCAAAGCTGAAGTCGAACGACATAGTCTCGCATGACCTCCTTTGTTGATATCTTCAACCACGAGAACAAGGCGTACGCCGTTGTGAACGTTACCTTGGCATGTTTCAGCATTCCTGATCCGTGTAGGACCTGCAAGGCGGAAGGCACGAACACGACGTCGGACCCATCGACATCTGTCGTGCTGGAGTCCCTTATGTCTCGGACAATGTGGCGAAACAATGTAAGGTCAGCCGGATACCTCATACGGACGGTTGATTGCTGCATAACTGTGTCAAACAATGCGCCTTGACGTCCGCTGCGAATCCTTCTTATTGGCTTCGCGAGTATCTCTGAAACATCAATCAGCATTCGGAGCCGTACGGCAGAAACTTCGCGGTCCACCTGAGGGGCGTGCACGCATTTCGCAGCTTCATCGGCCTTCATCTCCAGCGACCTGACTCGTTGCATTAGTTCCTCGTGGCTCCGTACAAGGTGGTTGACGAGGGACTCAGGGTTCTCTTGCTTGATCTGCTTCCGTGACAACATTCCGGCTCTCGTGTTCGTTGACGGCATGTCCAGTTCAACTACCTCATCTTCATCCTTCATTTCCCCGCTCTTACGCTTGGAGCGTAATCCGATGTCTTCGGCGTACGCCTTGTCGACCTTCTCGATGTTTTCCGCAAGCCTCCAGGTAGTTGCGTTCCTCGCGGGCTGTACGGAATCAGCCGGGCATAGTTGCGAGTTAGCCAAGAAGTGAACAGTTTCGAAGGACTCAGGCCAATTGTACCGCGCCATAGGGAGGTACATGATCTTTGCTTCTGCACGAACGAAGGCGTCATCCGGATAAATGGTGATCTCGTTGATCAATGCGCACCACCACACTTTCCTGCCGTCCGGCATGAGGAAACGGACTTCAATTTCATCGAGGACTCCGGGTACTTCACTGTTCATCACTTGATAGACGTACGTCGACAGATAACGCCGTACGGCTTTTCTGGGAGGAAACGGAGATCGGTTCGGGGGGGGGGCGCAACATATGTACAGGTGTCGAGATTCGTCGTCGATCCCGTTCCAGATTTGTACAGTACAGGAACAATCCAATCTGTTGAAAACCCTGGTTTCACGAATACATACATTGGCGTGTGCCGTATGAAATCGTTGTACGACTCCCGAACCCACCCACAGATCCGACCTTTCCATCCTACATCCTTCAACCTTGATCGTACTTTGCGTTGTACGGATACCGCCCTGCCTGCATCCATCTCAACCTGCCCATCCTCCTCAACAGTTCCTCCATCGATCTATAATGACGCCACCGGCCAAGAACAGGAGGAACCCAACGCCTCGGGGTGCGGCAACAACAAGGCGTGGCATATCGAAGCCTTCGACACCACACAGGGCTCCTGCGAGTCGCGGACGTGGCAAACCTAACCAGGGCCAAGTACGCTCCACCGTGACTAGAACTTCGGCGGCCACGGAAAGTGCGGACGTTCGTCCTGAAGTTCGGGCGAGCACTGAGGCCATAGAAGACGATGTACAAGATGAAGTGCAGCCATCCCCGGCGGTTCCTCCGTCCACGTCGAGATCGCAAGCTTCTCCGATTGCACAAGAAAATCGCCGTACGGCTGCTGCTGGAAGTGCCTCCCAAGCACCCCCGTGCCCTTCTCCATCTGCACGTAGAGCAGTACAGACTCAGCAACGGAATGGAGGTACTGCGGCACCATCAGCTAGGAGCCATGATGTAGCTTTCGTCGGAAATCCAGTTCGATCTCCATCTGCACGTACAAGTGCGCAACTTCCTGGGCAGAACGTTCCAACGGTATTGAATGATGTCGTACGACGAATGAGGAATCTCGAAGGAAAGATTGATACACTTGAAGGTCTGATCAAGAACCAAACCGAAGCAATTGAATCAGTTGCAGAGGCAGGAAAAGATCTCGGAACGCAACCCAACACAGGACGTTCAGGGCGTACGCCAGAGAAGGGATCCAAGTCGAGACCCATGGAACAGTACAGCAAATTCATGTCAGGTCGTGTGCGGAACATACCGGAGGTATTCGACAGTGTTTGCATGTCCCGCAGTTTGTTGTACTGCTTCGTACAGATGGTCATGGAGAAGGCGACGGCGGGGAACTTCGGACCTTGCGATCTGCACAACCTGTTGAGAGTCGCCTTATGGTCCCGGGAAAGAATGTCTCGCAAGGTGCACACGGAAGGTCTCGGCCCGGAAGCATCCAAGCTCCGTCGAATGGCCATGAGAATCGCCGTACGGCATGCACAGCAGGACACGTTCGGAGTTTTCAAGGACGATGCCGGTGGGTCTTCCAATGCACGGGCTGTTGAAAAGCCGTTCTGGTTGCGAACCGTTCGTGGAGGTCAAGACTTCTTCATAACTCGCGGTCACATCCAGAAAGCTCAAACAAGGGCAGAAACAACAGCATCCGAAAAGGCCGGATACTTGCGGCGCATGAAGATTGGCGAACGCCGTTTGTCTTCGAGGAACGATGACGGCGAGTACGTCATGTACATTCTATACTCTGAATTCACGAAGCACTTGAACTCCGTACGGAAGCATTGGAATTCACCGTTCTTCAGGGTTGTTGGGTTCCTTTTCTCATCGTGGGCCGACGTGCCAGGGGTTAAGGTATCCGAGGATTCCGTTTCGATGGCCTGGGCAGAAATGGACACGAACGAAGATGACCCGGGATGTGAGCAGGCTCCTGAAATGATCACAACCAGCAAAGGTGATCCCGATATGTTCGAGAAGAACAAGGATACATATATGGCGTACGCCAGACGGCACAAGGCTCTCATGATTGTTGCGCAACATGACGTCCAAGTTCGCTCGAAAGGGCATGGGCAAATGCGTCATCACATTGGCGAGGAGGTGCGCTTCTGGCGCCATTCCGTCCATCTCCTTGATTCCGCGCTTTCCCTCCTCGCCGGTTTGTGCGGAATGGAAGGCGGGACTTCAGTGTGGGATATCCTTGGGAACCATCGCCACATCGTTCAAGCAGCGTACGCTATCGCAGTTGTTCTTCGTAAGGTGCTGAACAACAGAGACAGTCCTACGATAGGTACTCCTCAACACGATCGCGAGGAAGGTTCCACATTCGATGATGATCGTCGTACGACAATGGGCGATGATGGTGCTGACGACAGGCTGGAATTGGATGCAATCTTCAAACTGCTTGAGCCGAACGAAAGTGCACGCGCAAGAATTCTTCGACGCACAGTGGCTTCTGTCACGGATGCAGAGTTTCGCCGAAACTTCATCGGTATGGACGACGACATTTTACACGGGGACGGTGCCGATCAAGCTGAACCTGCGCCGTCCGGCGATGCGAGGCACACCAGAACTGGAACGTCAGCGGATGTGATGAGCGAGGATGGGGAAGATGAAGTAGAGGACGACGAAGAGGATGAATTGGACTTTGCATGCATGTGAATGTCGGAGTCATGGTTGAACGGACGCGTTGAACGGAATGGTTGGGTATCGAACGGTCGCGTCCAGTACGTAAAGTGTTGCATTCTTGAATTCGAGCGTACGCTGCGAACATTACGGTAGCGCATCACGTCGCCATGGGGTTCCCATAGTTCCGTCGCAGGGGGGACCCTGTGGTTTGTCAGCAGCGGTTGTGTTCACAGGTACGAGGGCAGTGCACTGACTGTTCATCGCCGTACGGCACGTCCCGAAACCGCTGGCGCCGTATGCAGTGCTTGTGTTGCATGTTCCTCGCGGTGAGCGACGTACGCCGTCGTGTTGTTCGCGTTTAGTCCGTTTCAGTTGGTTCAGTTGAGTGGTGTGCGAGTCGCTGTCGCCATCGCCGTACGGCACGTCCCGAGACCGCTGCGCCGTATGCAGTGCTTGCGTTGCATGTTTCTCGCGGTGATCGACGTACGCCGTCCTGTTGTTCGTGGTGATCGACGTACGCCGTCTTGTTGTTCGCGTTTCGTCCGTTCCAGTTGAGTGGAGTGCGAGTCGCTGTCGCCATCATCGCCGTACGGCAGTCATGCAACGCCATCGACGCTGTGGTGTGCATCATGGGCGGCGGCGGATACTCGATCTTGGGAATGGTGCTGTGCGTTGAAACGGATTGATCGCGGTTGTGCAGAGTACGATGGGGAGTATTGGGTATGCGGAGGATCCCCGGACTGGCTGTGGGTGCGTTGGGTGTCGGCTTGGTGGGACGGAAAGGTTGCGGTGGGCGGCGCACGCCAAAAGAGAAAATTGGGCTGCAGGTCCAGTTGGAAGGGTGTATCCCTGGTTTAGGGTATATCCCTGATGAACCAGGTTTGTCACGAGATATAAAATGATAATTAAAATAGGTGCATTGTCATATTCATTGGCGAGGTGCGCAGCACGCGCATACAGTTTCCTCAACGTGGCGGATAAAAGCTTGATACACGTTGCAGAGTAAAAGCAATTCAATGTATACCGACACTCTGTTTGGCGGTGGTGTTGCGGTGATTGAGGCTACGCTGTACGTGTATCGACCTGTACAACGTGGTTGGTGGACAGACCACGATAAATCCACGACAAGGCAGGCAAAAAGCCGCCAGGGAGGAAGCCTTGCCACGTACGCAACTTCGAAAGGAATTGCCGAGAACGTCGGCAACGAAGTGCCGGGTACGGCTGGTGCGCGTTCCCTGAATCCGAATAACGCGACGCGTTTCCGCAGCGGTTGACGTCCGAAGTAGTGAGAAGCTAACTGCCTTCGTGACCGCTCGGTATTGCGAAGGTAAGTTATTCTGGCGGCACAGGTGGCGCGCTTGACCTGGTCCATGTATATCGTTACTCTGGCCCCGCCGGAGAAGGCAGAGGGGTGCCATGCGCTCGTGGACCAAGACGGAAGTCGCAGGCCACTTACCCGCGCGTTTTATTGTTGAAGCCACGGACGTGCTAAACTTACTATTCATTCCACTTGACCCGGCCTTCCTACACTTTCCAAACGGGATGGCGTGCGCCTGAGCCGCAGTGCAGATGTGCACCAACTGCTTCCCCTGCAATCTGTCGCCGCCTTCATAACCCGTCACCAGAGCCCGTACCACCGCAATCATCAATGATGCACTGCAGCGCAACACAGACCCTCCTTTCATGTGCTCATTTGCACCAGCACCCCAAGCCGTACGGCGGCCGTACGGCGTCCAGACCATGTCCGAAACCATGACGTACCAGCGATCATCACCAGGCATCACGTTCCGTACCACCTTCCACAAGACTGCAACGCGAATCCTCCCTTCCAGTGACCATTCCCACCTGCATCCCATGCCGTACGGCTTGCAGGCCTCGTCCGAGTTGAATAGGCGAAACACTCGCCGCTCGCAGTTGCGACCGCCTTCCTTGCCGTACGGCGTCCATACCCGACTGGTTCCCAGCGCCGTACGTCGTCAGTCGTCGTCCGACATAGTAGACAGCTTTTCTAAGTCCTCCTCCCGTCGTTGCACAGCGGCGAAGAATGCACCTACCTCTCGATCCATACGGGCGTCGAGCGCAGCCCTGGAGCCCTTCGCACGCCGCGGAATTCGGCCACCTGGTATGTGCCGTCGCTCGTATACTTGACGAGCTGGTATCACCAGACGCGGGCGAGGCTTATGCGGAATGGGGGCCGGGTTGAAATCGTGCCTGGCGTCTTGATACTCTGCTTCGTTAGGCGCACGCCCGTACCTCTCCCTCCATTCGTCAACGGTGAGCTCCTCCCGCTCATCCCGCACGTAATGTGAGTAGAAGGAAGACCGGCGCCGGCCTTCATTTTACAATGGACGATGGGGCGGAGATGTACCAGGTGCACGGCGTGCCGTACAGTGATGAGGTTGCATTGCAGGCGATGGTTCCGACGCTTCCCACCGCCTTCCTTCATCCACACCGTGCACAATCGCGGCACCAATGGATTCAGGACGCTGGTGCCGCCGGTTAAGGCGGGGCTTCTGACCGTAGAAGTCCAGAGCCACTCCGCGCTCCCTCAATCTGCCGTCATGCACTGTCTTCTGAAAGTACCGCCCTCCGACTTCGTTCAAGTTGACCTTCCCCGTCGTTTTCTCACACCACACGAACATGCTGTCATTGAGACATGTTCCAGGGAAGCTGAGGGTGTTTCGCTCGCCGAACGGCGCTTGTATGCACTCATTCATCCTTTCTTGTATGTAGCCGTACGGCGTTCCTCCCGGGCAGCACCAGTTAGCGCTGTCGTCAACCATGACGTTGCCGAGGCGCGCCGTGAGCCACTGCACAGTAGCAAGCGGTAAGATGAAGGACCTACCACCCCTCGACGCCTCGTGCCACCAGCTCGCGACGTACATCAGAGCGAATTCCATTTCCATCACTTCGTACAGAATCCTTCGACCCTGTTCATCACTGCTAGCCAGCATACTGGTGTGATAGTAGAACACGACGAGTGGCGTTGACACAGGTACACCAGCCGGGAAGTAGAAATTCGTCAGCCACTCCGGTGTCTCGGGATACGTGCCTCGCAATTCATGCAGATTGCATTCCTCGACCGCAATGTCGACGGCATCCTTGGGCAACATGAGGCCGTGCTCATACCGGAAGATAGCCTCGGCCAAGAAGTCGCGTAGGAAGCACGGCCTGTGCCACCAACGGCCGATGAGTCTTTGCGGCAGAGTCGCGAGGGGTACCGTGGTGACGGTGACTGGACACGTCTCGGCGTACGCCTCCCCCAGAAACTTGGACATGTGATCCAAGTACAGAGCTTCGTGAGCGTCTCTCGCGAACGTACGATCGCAGTGCAGCGTATCAGGAATCTTGAACCACGGGTGGGTTTCCATGTAGTTCAGCCATCTTTCAAATGCCACAGAACGACCTTCGTGACAATGAAGAATCTGGATGCGTTGCACGTCCGGTCGAGCGGACGCACGGAAACGTACTACCGTGTCGTACTCCATCGCAGCAGTCCGTTCCGACGTATACGGGCTCGTGCACCAAAGGAATCCCCCGACCAGGAGTGAGGTGTTCAACACGTGCTCTTCTCTCAGCCCGGTACTCAATGTACTTGGTATCGGCGTACGCCTTTCCTGCTGTTGACATCGATACGAGACTGCTGGCGGACCATCCCTGTGGTTCGCTTCTCGCGCGACAGCTGGAACAGCATTGCTTGGTGGGATCGGCAAGGCTTGTGTCGGACAAGGTGCGACTTCGCCGGAGTTTGTTGAAGCCATATTTCCAACGAGTGGTACCTCCACGCTCACTGCAGGAGCACGTAGGAGTTGAGGCGCCTCACTCGGCGTATGCCATTCACGTTGCTGGAAGCGAGGGGGGTCAGAACCGGTAGTATGCCTGGCTGCACACTCCGGTGCACCGTCATGAATCTGCTCCGTTTCAGCAGGAATGCTCTGGTCCGTGGCCACCGGTTCTGCACGAAGTGGGCGTGTCGTTGTCGCGGCCACATGGCCTTCGGCTCGTTCCTTGCCAGTACCGGGTGCCTTATTCCCGGCTGTAGCATTGGCAGATGCTTCTGGAAGAACATCAGGTGCGGTTCGCAGGGTCAAAGGCGCACTGGGCGGGACTTTAAGTGCTCTTGCAGGAGGGACTTGCTTTGCAAAAGGCTTCGCCCCACTCCTGGATGCAGGCTCACTCCGCGGTATGCACATTGCCCTCCGACCAGCGCCTTGCGTTCCACATGGCGTCCCAACTGGCGTACGCCGTCCGCTTGGCTGGAATGGAGCAGATTTACGTGCGGAAGCATGCTTGGTCAGTGGTATAGGCTCAGGTGAAGTATCGGCCTGATGGACGCCTTTGGCAAGCTTGGCCTTCGTCTGCAGTGCCGCAGAATTCGATGCAGGCACAGCACGAACGCGGGGGATCTCCAACACTTTTGCAGCACTCCGGGAATTTCCACCTGGCGTACGCCGTTCTTGGTGTTGGGACGGTGTGACCACGGCTATCGCCGTACCCTTCGGTGCAGGTACGGCATGGTCTGAAGTACCGGCCTGATCGACGGGCTTGACAAGCTTGACCTTCCTCTGTAGTGCCGGAGATTTCGATGCATGCACAGTACGAACGCGGGGGATCTCCAACACCTTTGCAGCACTCCGGGAATTTCCACCTGGCGTACGCCGTTCTTGGGGTTGGGACGGTGTGACCACGGCTATCGCCGTACGCTTCGGTGCAGGTACGGCATGGTCTTGTGCGTTGCCTTCCCGAACCCTCGTGTGTGCCCGGCGGGCGGCGGTCTTCGTTGCTTCTTTCTCCACGCCAGATGGCTGCACTCCAGACGGCCTCGGGCCAGTGGACAGAGCAGTGGATGCGGCAGGTGTAGAAGGCTTGGTACGGAGAGTCCCGTGTGGCGTACGCCGTTCTTGTCGCACGGGCTCGTCATCGTCGTACGACTCACAATCGGACGAATTTGAATTCTGATCTCCCGATGAATCTCCAATAACACTTGCGCAGGGATCATAGTCCGGGTCCGAAGAGGACTCCTGGGACGCCGACATTTGTCTCGCAGTACTCGGCTTTCGTACCACTTTCTTCCTCGTCGTCTTCATTTTTTCGCATGCAGGGCTCCGTCTTGGTTCTTCGTCGTACGACTCGGACTCCGACGTTGACGACGATTCCTGGGACGCCGACATTTTTCTCGCAGTACTCGGCTTTCGTACAACTTTCTTCCTCGTCGTCTTCTTTGTTTCGCGTGCAGGGCTCCGTCGTGGTTCTTCGTCGTACGACTCGGACTCCGAGCTTGACGAGGACGTCCTGCCGTACTCCGACGACGATTCTTCAGATGCCGAACGTCTCCTTTTCCCACCTGCCGACTTCGAGACGTCCGTCTTACGCGCATTGTATGCCATAAGGATTCCCTTCCTAGGTTGCTTGCCACCCGTAGTCTGGCGTGGGTTCCTTCTATCCGATGGCGACTTCTCGGGTTTGCGTCCTGCGGATGCAGAGGAGGCCCGACGACGACTGGCTGTCAGCTTTGTTTTCTGAACTGATCCAGCACGTACTGATGCCGCTCGTGATGTTCTTCCTTCGCGCCCGGCTAATGGCGAAGATGCCGGAAACCCTCCTGAATCTGAGCCCCGTTGCCGTACGGCTCGTGTAGACGATGTACCTTGACTTGCAGAACGGGGTTCTGCGGGTCTCGCAGATCTGCTCACGGAACGGCGACGTGCAGGAGACGCACCTGTACCACCGCTTCCGTCGAGGTCATGGTCACGCCTCCCCGTGGACTTCGCCTTGGCTCTGGAACTGACCACATCGGCATACGCCCAGCGCTTCCTTCCTCTTCCCATATCCTTCAGTGGTCGACGCTGTGCGTGTTTTCCGTCGACAACGTTCGAGAGTGTCGTGCGTTGTTGGTCGACGGCGGGCGGTGTTGGTAGATGGGTTGGTCGGATGCGTGGTCGACGGCGGGCGGCGTTGGTAGAGGGTGTGTTCGAAGGCGTGGTCGATGGCGGCCGGTGTTGGTAGAGGGTTTGGTCGGCGGCGTGGAAGGTCTACGGCGCAGGGGTGCGCGGTGCGGTCTTGGTAGACGTGTGGTGCGGTCTTGGTCGGCTGCGTGGAAAGTCGACGCCGCAGGGGTGCGCGGTGCGGTCTTGGTCGGCGTGTGGTGCGGTCTTGGTCGGCGTATGGTGCGGTCTTGGTCGGCGGCGCGGAAAGCCGACGGAGCAGGGGGATGTGCTTCGGTCTTGGTCGAAGTCGTGGTCGAACGCGCGCGGGAACTCGTGCGCGAATGCGTGGTTGAACACGCACGGATGGGTGCTGTGGCTGTTGGTGCTCGGCGCGCGGGCACTGGAACACGGCGTTGTCGAAAGCGGGTGGGATGCGGCAGATGGGGAGGACGGGGAATGTGAGCGTGAAGGCGTAGTCGACGCCGTGTCGGATTATGCGATGTTGGGTTCGGACACGTACGTGGGTGTCCTCACCTTTGGTCGCCCTATAATTCACTTATAATTTTGAATCACAGGACCTGGGGAACACGTGTAATGGAGTGGAGCACAACCGTGCGGCGAACGGAAGTCACGTTACAGTACTTCAGTTTCTCAAACGAAAACCATGCTTTGTGAGACCAATTATGGGCCGCCACCTGATCTCCATGCCAACCAAATCTCCATTCCGTTGAGATCCAGTACACTGGTAATAAAAAGACTGGTATGACTTACGGTATTATTTAAATTTAGTTTATAATACGCTAATAAGAACTTAAGTACATTCAAATACTACTCGTGTTTCATAAAAATTCAACCGTAATGCATAATCATCTCTCCTCAATAGTGTGCTCCCCGCATCAGTGCCCCCTCTCCACTTCAGTACGTAAGATACTGTGCGCCTCACTGCATGCTCTGTACCTCAGTCTAACGCTCTGAGTGAACGAGTTCCTCTGGCGTACGCCTACATACTCAGACAGATTGTTTAATTGACTAAGTCTGGTCCTGCTGGTGCAGTTCCTCTGCATGTAAATGCATAAGCAGAGCAAGTGCACCTGCAAATCTGACCTGAATTGACTTATTGCGGTATGTCACTTTTCTTCTGGCGCATCGTCACACACGGGGAGGAAGTGGGCGTCCGCTTAACCTGCACGATATGTTTCCATGACATTAATTGCTCTGGCGTACGCCTACATACTTGGAAAGGTTCTCAGGATAGATGAAGTATGTTCCTGCTGGCGAATGTCTACATAGTGATGCACTTGCTCGGCAGATTAATAGAAGTCAACAGGCGTACCCCCATTCCATAAGACACATTCTGTCGTATAGAATAAGTCACTTCTTCTGGCGTACGCCCACTTCATGAAGCATTTCCTCGTGCACGCAACGCGTAGTCACGCCCCCGAGTATATATTTGATGTTGTGAGGTTGACCTTGTCTGCAGTACGCCCACTTCATCACACCTCCTCAGAAAAAGTACATCATATACGATAAGGAAACTTCTTCCGGCGTACGCCCTCTTCATCAGACACGGTCCGGCATGTGCAAGGTGTCATGTTCTTCTGGCGTACGTCATATACTAGAAGTCGAGGTCTTCTAGCGTACGCCAATTGTAACATACACTTCCTCATGCACTGCACGTCTAGGCTTTCCACAGATTCTATACCAGAAGGTGCCTTTGTCCGGCGTACGCCCACTTCGTCCCACACATTATGTTCTTTCGAAGAAGGGCAGTCGTACTCCATCAGCACTTACGATTTGAATAGTCTGGGACACCGTCCCGCACTGTGCCCATGGAGCCCATTTTCCTTGAGCAGAATGGAAACTCAACTCCATATTCTTTTCGTGAGTGGCACCTCACTGCGCGACATACAGCAATGCCAGAAGAACCTCACACGTTCCCAGGTAGCAGGCGCAAGCCAGTACCTTTCATCTCGTATGCGTACACGAACAGGCTCTTTGAAACAACTAAGTCTGAAAGTGTAATAGTCTGGCGCCCGCAGCACATCTGCAGGGTTCATGGTACTCATGTTTTACGGTCACACGGATGAAGACCTGTATTTTTGTCTGGTTTCTAGACTATTGAACATAACCATAAGAACATAACCATAATAACCTATGTGGGAAGGGGGAAGGGCCCCGAATGTATTAACACATTCACCGGCAGCTCCCATTTAGAGTAATTGAAGGCGTACGCCGTGTTCAGTTTCATGAAGCACGGACTTCGTACTACGAAGTTCGTAGGACGACGCAATCAATGCTCCACTCTTGCACGTTCCTACTTCGGGCACTTCGGGCCGTGAGTACGTAAATTTACTCATATAGCCGACATAAAGGACGGCGTGAGTACGTCGTACCGCGGTCAGACAGCTCCTTACAGGTGGCAGCATTGGCCCGAAGACTCCACCTTTGCGCACATGGCGGCGGATGAGAGGTACCCATTAGCGCTGCGACCCGCGCGCTGGCGTGCCAGCGCACGTGCTTCCTGAACCGTTCATTTAACTGCGCAGCAACGTGCTGTGATTTCATTGGATTCCACGAACTATCTAGAGAACTGTAAGACGAACAGGACATTTTCATTCGCAATTGGCGAGCGGAATATAATTTAAATTCTGCCATAATTTTACGGACCGTGCTCGGCGCCCGCTCAGCACTTTTCGAATAATGTATGCCGAGCTCTCTGTGCGCCAAATTGCGGCGTGCCGCCCGTGCTTGACACCGCCCACGCGCCGCAACAGTCGAAGTCCTCCTCTGCACTCAATCGCAAGTCTGTCGTCCGACCCTTCCTGCCATTCTCATGGAAATTGTTCTCCCCTGCACCCTTTCCTGACCGCCCACCGACCTCCAAAACCTTTCACTCCTCACATCCCGCAATATCATCCAATCTGTCGTACGGCGCGCCCTTTCCCATGGTACCTTCATAACGTCGCACATGCAGCACTGCCCAAAGTCGTCAAGCCTCCACTATACCGGGACTGCACCGCACCACCATTCTACAAGTTGAGACGTACGTCGACAGCGGGGAGGCGTTCGCCATCTACAGCTTTCTGCTTTCATCCGGACAACGCAAGACGTGAGCACCACTTGCCGTACAAGTCAAGGCTGACGGCCTGTCCGGATATGGACGGACGCTCGCGAGACGCAGCGCATGGAAGACGGCGCGGTTCAAAAGGGAAGAGGGAAATGTACGCGTCCAGCCTCACGAACTACGTCGGACGTCATGCGCTCGCAACAGCACTGAAGCCCATTTCCAAGGCACGGGCTTCGAAGGACGCGGAACGACGGCGGCGCCTAACCGCAGAACTTGCGCGTGATAAGGGAATGAAAATTAACGCACACAAGAACGTGGAATCTGCCGATGAGCATGGTGCACCATCAGGAAGTGTTGTGTTTGGCAATGCTTCAGGGAATGCAAGTGTCCAGCTCGTACCAGAAGTGCATCCAGGGCGTACGCCACAACCGGAACATGCTTCATCCCCGAACATCGCAGAGATGGAACGCCTGTGCGCGAGTCCAATGCCGTCCGCGTCTGAACATGAACTCGAAGTTCAAGTGGTTGATGATGAACAGGATCCGTGCGGAGCAATAATCGCTTCAGATATCCGCACTATTCGACGTCGCTTGCGCGGTTTCCTATCGTGGGATCGCATGCTGTCGTACCTGTGCATAGCGGGCACAGTGCAGTTCTCTGCTGTTCAGTACGGGATCTTGTCAACCGCACTGAGGACTGCCAACGAAAACATCCGACTCCGAACTTATAAGACTGTGCGAGGGTCTACATGGGCAAACATACTACACGGGTGCTTCCCGAAGAGTGCGGTCATGCACGTACGTGACCAGCACTTCCGTGTATCATCTGATTCAAGAGAACCACGAGTCACAACGAGTAATGCCGGTCTGAAGCACCCACAGGACTGCGTACGCATTGTGATGCCTTCCGAATGGGCAAAGTTGGACGTCGCGTCATATAACTTCTACGAAGATGTGTTCGACCACCCTGACCGGAACGAGCCGACGTTTCTTTCTATCGAGAAGACAATGATGGTACAAGATAGGGCGTACGCCTTGGGTCATGGGAACGCTTTGTGGACCAAGTACGAGAACGCCTTGTGTCCGTGCAGCGATGGGGATACAGTTCGCTTCCCGTGCGTGGAAGACCCAAGAAAGTCAAGTCGAGCTGACGTCTCTGCTCTTGGTTGGAGCGTGCGTCTTGTTCAAGAGAATGGGACGACGGGAAGGACAGTTACCATCGGCGGAGTACTTGGGATGAAGTGGTGCGTGACGACGGACGACACGGATTCCGACGGCATATTTCGCGACACGAGAGATTGGAATGAGTATGAGAGGCGTGTATACGCAACCTTGAGAAAACCCAGTCGTACGACACATGATGGAAACACTAGACCGGATCAGAGCAGCACACCTTCGTCACGCCAACGTCAGGGGACGATACCGCAACTGCAATCGGGTTGTATGGTTGACATCTACGCAGGGGACGTCATTGTATTATTCCGTCCGGATTCCTCTCCAAGAGCAGGCCAAGCAACGTGCTTCCTCGTTGCTTCAGTGGTACAACATGCAAAAGGGAGGCCCGCCGAGAGATTGGTGTGGGTCGAGAACCCTGGTGTAGATGGGGCTCTTAAGGAGATCGCATCAGTACCGGTGAACGGTTTACCGACATGGTGCTCAAGTAATTTGAGTCCTCCTGCCGGCATTGGTGTTCCAGAAGATGTCGTACGACGTGACAAGGGTTTCCTACCAGACGGACAGAGGTATGTCGTTTATCGCATGGCATTGTACACTGATGGATTCAAGCAGTTTAAGTCTCTGTCCGACACTCGTTCGGTTGGAGGCTGTTACATGATGCCTCTTGGGCTCTCGATGGAGAACAGGAAGTCTTCGGCGTCCGCCCGCGTTCTGACGCTAGTACCGCATGGCCAAGATGAGAATGAAGTCCTGAGACTTTGTGTTGATGACATCGTGAATGCAACAGTGCACGGAGTTCCCGGAATTGACCCGTACGGGAGGCAGGTACGCATATTCATCGACGCTGTGTCTTTTTTCGGCGACTATCCTGCAGCGGCAGCATGCGCCGACGTCAAGGGTCATGTAGCTACAGCTTTTTGCACCCATTGTACCATCACAAGAAGAAGAAGGCCTAGTGGGTCTCAAATCGTGTACGCAACATCAATTAATTCGAGGAGACTTGGATATGCCCGCATGGATACCAGGATGAAAGCCGTTCGGCGAACAAGCCCCCCGCAGTCCCTGAGAAAGGCTCTGGGATTGCGATGCACGAACGAGGATGAACGCAACAATCTGTTTTGCGTGAATTTGTCGGAGGCCTTACGCCGTACGGCTGGACCAGCTCGGGATGATGCCGGTTATGCCGTCGTTCCGAATGTTTTCGAATCTTCCTTAAGCGGTGCTGCTGCACCTGACCACCTCCTGACGGGACTCACGAAGAACGTCCTGAACCTGTGTTTCAATGTGCTGGACTCAGAAGAAATGATCGGGCATTTGGAGCACCGAATAGCGGTCGCTGTTTCATCTAACGGTCTCCCCACCCAGCGAAATATTGTGAGATGGGAGAAGTCCGGGAAGTACGCCGGCTTGACGAGCATGACGATGACTGACCTACTGTGTGTTTTGTTATGCGCAGCGCCCATATTTCGTGATGAGTACTCACGGACGCGCAATCCTGCTCACCTCATGCCTCA
>JAULBV010210374.1:0-16185 GCA_032358295.1 Pterothamnion heteromorphum | reverse complement strand
TGGCCGGGCGTGTTTGTCACCGTACAGCTTGTATTGACAACCGCCCCGGATTGGATCGTAACTTGGCCGTTGATAACCTCGACGGGAGGGTCTTGCATCGGCATCAAATAAGCCGTTGCCGAGCCGCTTGTGTAAGTCGAGCATCGTAGGCGAGCTTGCCAGCCCGGTGGCACAGGCGTCCAAACCGACTGCAAAACTCCTGTCGAGCTAGAATTAAACCCGCCCGTTGTCGCCAGGCCAAAACCAAGGTTATTCCAACCACTCAAAACAATAGACGTGGTTGATACCCATGTTGTGCCGTCCGCTGAAACTTCCGGCGTATACGATAGCGTTGAGCCCGTAGCAACAGCCACCATTTGCACGCCGACAATGCCGAGCGAGCCCGTGAACGTAACCGCCGCATTGAGCGCGCCAAGCGTCCCGCTAATAGTCGCCGGGCCTGCCATATTTACCGGCAGCGGGTTCGCATTAGAGATCGCTGTTCCGTTGATCTGCGATAAATTTGCATTGACGTTTACACGTCCAGTTGTGTCCGTCGATACTGTCCTTGCGTTTGTCCCGTCCGATCCACCAACTAGCACAGGGTTCCCAGCCACTGACGACGCACTGGCAGCGAGCCCGCCAACTCCTTGCGAGCCAGCCACGCCACCTGTTAGCATTGCGGTGCCGTTGACTTGCGTCAGGTTGACCGAGTTGCCGCCGAAACTCGACACTTGCGCGCCCGTCGAATCTCGAATGATCACGTCAACAGCACGAACGCCCCCGGTGAGCGAACCGCTCGTAATGCCGTTGCCGCTTGTGTCCGCGATTTTTGCAATCACGCAATCAGTAGTGCCCGGCGTCGTGTGATCAATGGCGACCTGCCCGACTTTCGCCGAGCCAGCCGCGAGCACAACAGCCCCGGTATTTACTGCCGTAACCTTCGTATTGAGCGCCGCCAGCGTTGTTTCCGTAGCCGCGCCCGTAGGCAGCACCGACGATGACACCGTAACGGCGCCCGTATTTACCGCCGTAACCTTGGCGTTAAGTGCCGATAACGTCGCCTCGGTCGATGCACCCGTGGGCAACGGTAGCGAGGCCGCGCTTACCGCTTGAGTCGCCGGAAAGTTCGAAACGGCCACCGTACCCGATGCCGTAACCGTGCCCGTCACCGGCAGCGGATTTGTGGCACTCACCGGCGTGGGAATGCCCGAGCCATCGAGATAGTCAGTCACGCCCTCGACTACTTCAACCGTACCGGACGCATCGGCGCGAGTCCGCGTAGGGAGCTTTGTCGCGTCGGATGTTGCCACGAAGTCCAACGCCATTATTTTGCTCCGTTAGTTGGTCGATCCCAATAGCAACGCCCGAACGTCCGCACTGCCGCGAGAATCAATCTCCGCTTCCAGTGGGCCACCCCCAGAACGGTCAAACATTCGCCTAGAACTTGATTCGCGAATTCAAAAGTGATTTCGGGATGCCCGGCGTGGTGTAACTCGTAAAGCCAATCGTGGATAACCGCCCCATTGATCCAGTCCATCGGGTCAAACCCTGGGATGGCCCACAGAATGCGAGGCGTCGATGCCCCGTCTGTCTCCATCGGTCCAGGTTCGATGCGATCACCGGCCGCCGTGGTAAACGCGAACGGGTCCACCGCGTCCGGGATGTAGTCGAATATTCGATATGCGATTGGGCGCAGCGAGTAACGCCCTGAGAAGTGAGCCATGATTTACCCCGAGACTTCGGGAGAAGTGTCGAGGTATTATTGCGCGTCGTGGTGGCCTACTAAACTTGGTTGTCTGCGCCGAACGCTACGAAGTCCAGAGTCGCGCCCGATGTCAGCGTGGTGCGGGTGACCGCCTGCAATTTGTAGCCTGATGGCAACACTAGATTTTGGTATGTAAATATCGCCTGCAACTGGCTCGCGGAATTCGCTAACGTGACAGTTTCGAGAACCCGCGAGTTCGTCCCATCATGAAGCAAAATATTCACGATGTAAGTACCGCCCGGCGCGGTCGTCGGCCCGGATGCACACCGGATTTCAGTAACTCGCGTTCCAACTCCAACAGGCGTAAAGTTTGAAAAGTCCTTTGCAGTGGTGCCGTCCGCGTTCGCAAGTTGACATGAACCAGCGCGAGGCGTGCCCGTGTAAACTTGGTATGATGTCGGGTAAGTCGCCACCCCTGTCGTGAATGCCATGCGAGTCTCGCTTAAGTGTTAATGACTTGGTAATTCCAAGCGTAGTATGTCGAAGAACTCAAAGGCGCTTGCGATTGTATCGTGAAGCATGAGCCTGCCGACGAAGACGAAATGATGCACTTTTCGGCATTCAGGCCCATAAAAGGCCCGGTTGACAATGAAGTGTAAGTTGGTGTGATTTGGGCGTAAATAATCGAGTTTGTAAACGCCGGACTTAGCTGTACCGTGACAATGTCAGAAGCCGCCACAGGAGACGATCCCGTTTTGATAACTATCATTCCTCGGTATTTACTACCCGTGGAACTGACAGCGATTGCGCCGCCAAAGCCCGCGCCTAGCCCAAACGAGATAATGCTTGCCGAACCCGTCGAAAAGTCAGTCGCCCCGCCGCTTGACGCCGGTTTCACGTAGACGTACACGCTTTCATCGGCGCCCCCACGATATCCCGCAAACATGCCGCTAACAAACTGACTCGCCGCGAACGTGCCCCCTGCCGGGTCAATCACGTAAACCGTGGCCGGTCGTTCCGCGTCGTCCGCATAAGTACCCGTTGCCGTGTCAAATATCTGAATTTTCGCCGTGTAACCATAGGTTCCAATGGTGGCCGACTGAATTTGTAAAATCTCGATAGGGTTAGTGACGCCCTGAAATTGTGGGCCGCCGCCATCGCTTTTGTTCAGCACTCGCGAAGCCACGCGGTTAAATCGGTCGTAGGTTGCTTCGGTAAGCGCGTATGCGTCAGGCATTGGCCGCCCTTAATAATCTAAGCCCAGATACGCGAAATCAGCGTACCAGTATTTGCGAAAATTTAAGTATACGGGCGTCGTACTAGACAAACCGGAACCGTTCAACAGACGAGGCTTCGTTGCCGGTAGTGCCCCGTCAAAAAATGCCCGCATGCCCGTTGCCGACAGGTATTTATAACCCGCGTCCAATAGCGTCCAATCCCATCCGTTCGGGTCGTGTTGCAGCGTTATAACAACCTGCCACGAAGTTGAGCCATTACCGGCCGGATAGTCTGCCGTTATTTTCGCTTTTAGCGATCCAGCCGCAAACGTCTCGCCGCCGATGGTGATCGTGTTAATATTGATTCGATTGTTTAGACGCCGCAACCATTGCGCGGAGAAACTTGCTTGAGTCCTCGTGTATGTGATCTGTATATTCTCTTCTTCTCGCGTCGGTGGCGGGTCGATCAAATCACCGGCCGAATTTTTAAATATTGCACCGGTCAAATCTTTCGTCGGCGAATCCGTTCGTGTCCATGTTCCCCATTGAATCTTGATTGATGTTTGCGCGGCAGGAGGCGAGCCAGAGCCCGCCGCGTTATCCGGTGGCGAGGCTGGCGTTGTTGCAGGATTTGCCGAGCCGGTTGCCTCTGTTGGCCTACCGTACTGTACGGTCACTTCCCAAAATATGCCGCCGCCGCCCTCAACGGGTTTAGCCTGCTTGTCTATCACGTAGACTTTAAAATCGTCCGCGTGTAGGTCACCATAGTTCGGCACAGATCGCGCGCCATCGTTTGCCAGGCACGCTGCAGCGGGGCTCTTGTTGATGCCATTGAATTCGACTTGAAACGTCCGCGTAAACTTCGAGCCAGTGCCGAGAGACGCGCCGCCGCTGACGCCCTCGGTTGTTTCGAGTACCTCAACTACGGTGGCCATCATTTAACTCCCAGTGTGCCGTTAGCCTGCAATGCGTCGGACACTTGTCGTAAGTAGTCGCGCATCTGTTCTTGCACTTGTTTTGAATATTCGGCCGCCGCGAGTGCTCGCGTTTGAATATCGCCGCCTCGATCACGTTGCACGCTCGCCGAGATAATGCTTGCGGCCTCGACGCTACCCTTAGCCGCGTTGACGCCCATTTTTTCTTGCATCTCGTTGTAATTGCGAAGCGTAGGCTCAAAGATTTTGCCCATCGCGAATGCAAATTGATCGGGACGTTCTTTGAACGCGCCGAGTTCTTGCATTTTGCGAAGTTGGTCGGCTTGCTCTTTCATTGCCGCAATCGGGTCGTATTGATCGCGAATTCCTTTGGCTTGTTCGAGTTGCTTTTGATTGAGTTGTTCGGCGCCATAATCGAGAGAACCCGTGCCACTGCCGCCGAAATCGCCCGCGCCAGTGCGGTCAATGATCTCAATCGGCTCAGCACTGCCGCCCGTCCATTCGGAAACAGCCGCGCCAAACTTGTCAACAGCCGCGACAAGATCAGCTGCGAATTTGACGGCAGGCGTGATAAACTTCATTAGCCAGGTTGCCGCTTCCATCAAGTCTTTTGCGACGCCAGCAAAGTCGAAAATCAACGGCTTGAATGCCCGCACGAATTCGCGGAGGACGTTGTCATTGCCGCCGCCTTCAAACATTGCGGTGATGTCCTTCATCAAGCCTTTTAGGTCTAGCTCTTGAATCAGGATTTCGCCGAAATTCGCACCCGCTTGTTTAAAAGTGTCTTCGAGGGTTGATTTGAGCCCGTTAAACGTGCCGCCCTGTTTATCCATCATGCCAGCGAATTGGCCGCCCGGCATCGTCGCTTCGTGCAATGCCCTCGTGAGCATCGGCGCGGATACCTTGCCATCGCTCACCATTTGCCGCATCTCGGCATCGGTTTTCTTAAACGTCTTGCCCAGCAGGCCATAAACCATGATGTTTTTTTCGGCGAATTGCTGAGCCTCCTCGGCGTACAATTGGCCTTTGCCCTTAACTTGGGCCATCAAAACAGCCAAATCCTTGATGTTTGCTTTGTCGCTCGCAAAATTGCCGAGCATGTTAATCATTGGCGCGACGTTCGATTGATCTTGGCCGGACCCAAGCAGGATCTTCGCCGCATCATTAACACCGCCTTGCGATAGTGGCGTTTTCTTCGCCAAGTCTCGCAACTCGTTGTACAGTCCGTCCGCTTTGCCCTTGTCGCCTAGCAATACTTCAAACGATACCTTCGTGCTCTCCATTTCAGCCGCGAGCTTAACTGACTCACGCGCAATGTCAGCCATCCCAGAAGCCGCAGCACGCGCCAGCGTCGCGCCAAACTCGGCCGCCGACGCGATCAAATTGCCCATTGCGATTTGACCGACGCCGATTTCGCTTTTGAGCGTTTCGCCGATCTTTAGATTGAACCCGGCGAATTCGTTTTTTGCGCCGCCTTGCGTGCCCTTCTGAAACCCTTTCAACTGGCTTTCGGCATCCTTCAACGACGCGGCAAGCCCGGTCGTGCTCCCGGTGATCTGTACCGCTAGTGAGCCGATGCCGTTTGCCATTATTTCGATTCCTTAGACTTGTTCGGTTGCGATCTGTTGGCCACCAGCGACAACTGACGCGCGAGCGCTTGCGGGTCAAACTTGCGGCCCTTCTCGCTTCGATTGCCAAGCTTTGGCATGTAGTCGAGAGGCTGCGCGACCGGGTCTGTTTTTTTTGATCGATGGCAATTCCGAATTGTCGAGGCGATAATGCCCGCCCGCAAATCCGCGCGAATCTCGCCGCGAGGGTCAATCGAATCTTCAGCCACCAATTCCGCGAAGTGTTCGGATGTGATTTGCGTCTGCAGGATGTGAACGGGCGTTGCGTAGCGGTAACTTAATTCGATCCAAAATCTACGTTCTGGATCGTTTAGCAGTTTTTTTCGGCTTGCTCCATTGCCGCTTTGCCAAACATATTGATCGTGAGCGCCTTACGCCCGATGCGGGCAATCACGCCGCCGAACTTGCCGCCAATGTTTGCCATATCATCGGCAGTAAACAATGGCTTCCCGGCTTCGTCGGACACGCACGCGATAAACGCGGCTTGTTCAATTTCCACGTCGGCGATTCGATCACGCCCGAGGATCTTGTTGAGTTCTTGACGTTCGGCGCCGCTCAGCTTACGAATGCCAATCACCGGCACTTCGCCGCCATCCTCGGCCCATTCCGGCACGTTCACCGGCACGGGCTTTCGGTCGTCAATCGAGAGAATCGAATCGCGGGAAAGAAACTTCGACATAGTATTGATCCGGGTGAATTGGTTGCAAAATAGAGTAGGCCACCAACACCGTTTGCCGATGGCCTAAAAAGTTGCTTACGGGTACGGCGTAATCGTCACATCGCCGACGATCTTGATCGACAAATCCATCGTGATCACGTCGCCCTCGGCAGGTGCGTCAGCGGGCATAAACGACTTAACCCAACCGCGAAACTTGTACGTGTTGAAATTCACCACGCTATCAACGGCGGGAATCGACAACTTAAACCAGCGAAACGTACCGTTGACCGCGTAGCCGTGCCAAGTGTTCATATCGGCGCCGCTGAAAATCAACTTCACGTCGAGCGTACCCGGATCGAACATGCCCGGTTTGCTACGCATCGCGCGCGAAGTCTGATTCAAGTGCGTGGCGTTGATCTCTTTGACATCTAGGCCGGAAAGCTTCGCGTCGATGATCTCGCCCACACTCGTGGTGATCGCGCCATCTGCAGGCGTGCTTGTCGCATCAACCGCGTGATATAGATCAACCTTGTAACTAGAAGTTGCGTTATCGGCCATGAATTGACCCTTTCAAACGAAGCGCTTTTGGGAATTGCGGGCGCGGAAAGTGACTAGCGAAGTGATGCTAAACGTGATCAGGAAGGCAGGTTGTAGAACAACTTCAAATCGAACGAAACCGAGTAGTGATAAGATTCATCAGACGACGGCGACGCCGCGAATCCGTGCTCTTTGTTGGCCACCGCCACCATTTGGGCGAACACTGAGCCATCGAGCGAGCCGCGAAATCCGTCTAGGCCGCCCTCGGTTGCAGTCGCCGTAATCAGTGATGCAAGCGAGTTCGCCCCGGCTCTGGTGGTGGCCCACAATGAAACGCGATACGTGGCTTGCCCGCTCTTCTTCGGACCATTATTGAGCGTCGCATGTCGTCCCGCGTCAGCCAGTGAATAAACGAGATACGGCATCGCCGGAACTTGTGGCCCGTTCTCCGCGTAGATGCGCGAGCCTAGCAACGCCGAAACGCCCGTACACGCTAGAATCTTTGTGCGAACGGCGCTGTCAATCGCGTAAGTGCTCATGTGACACCTTTCCCGGACTTGTTAGCCGCGTCGATTGCCGCCTTCATAAACTTCATAATTGTTAGCGATACCGTTCCCTTGTTCTTTTCGAGTGCTGGCGCCATAAACGGCTCGGCCGGTGAACCTGGGTGCATGTTGCCATGCTGGTTGACGTTTACTTTCCGCTTCGTTAGCCGTGCGATTCTCGAGCCCTTACCAAGTGCGTGAGGTCGCGTACCCTTCTCAACAAGATGCGCGTAAAACGTGGGAATTCGCGTAACTTGCTTGCCGCCTCGCGTGAACGTCTTGGCGAACTTTTTCGGCTTCGCTGGCTTGCCCTTTTTGGGCGTTTTGTCGTAACGAGGCCCGGCAATACCCGTGACAATTAGGCCAGATTTGTACGATGCGATCTTCTTGCCTAGCGACTTTTTGAGCGTCTCGGTTTCAACCGGCACGAGTTCCATCGCGGTTTTAACTACCGGTTTAATCGCCTCGCCGATAGCCTTTTTGAGCACCTTACGCGCAACCTTCGCATCAATATCGCGGAGCGCCTTGTACAGTTCCGGTATGCCGGTCATCTCGTATTTAATGACAACCGTCGAGGCCATCGCTTTACACCTTCTCGCGACAATACGCGGTCAGAATCCGATTGCGTTCGTCGGTGTTCACTAGAGAAATGATTTCAAATTCTCGCGTGCCGTAAACAATGCGATCCTTTGGCGTCAGCTTGACCACGTACCGCATTACCACGCTCGTGGTTACGTCGGCCGCGAGCGCATCGGCCACGGTAAATTCACGCCCGGCGCCTATCGGGTTAGGCGTCTCAATGTTCGCCCATACCGTGGCAAGCGTCGCCCAAGCCTCTTGTGGTTGGCCCACAGAATCGACCGTCTGGGTAACTCGTTGCAGGTCAACGCGAAACCGCATTTTCCCGGCTCGTGCGTTACGCATTAGTACCTTTCCGCAATGCCGTCAGGCCAATTGATTCGCCGCGATTCGCCGCCGTAGTCGAGCCATTGAACGCGGTTTGTTTCACAGAGGGCGTCAAACGCTTCCGGCACTTTCTTAAGCGTTAAATCGCTCACGGCTTCGCGGTTCTCATACCAGTGGCCAACGAGCAAATAGACCGCCATCACGAGCGTTGTCGGCATTGTCTCAGTATCCGCATAGCCAGCCGTAAACGTGACGATTTGCGAGGCACGGCGAAAAGGCGCAACGTCCGCAGGCCAGTAGTAACCGACAGCCGGACAGATGCTAGGCGGTTCGCCATCAACGGCGACATATGTGGACGGGTCAACGATAATAGCCGCGCCAGTAGACGCTCCCGCGTAGGTAACCGATGTAACCGAGATCAAAGGCGAGCGAGGCAACCAAATTGGCCCGAGGTCAGCCGGAAAGTCGTCGCGGACGTATCGCCACGTTGTCGGCAGTAGCGCCCGCCCCGTTCTATCTTGCGTGAGCGAAACGGCCGCCCGCGTGTAAATCTCAATGAGCATATCGTCGGCGGTGTGATCGACTCGCAGGTGTTGCTTCAACGCGGACACGGACAGGCGCCCGGCGATGGGCGTTGTGTAATCAGTAACGAGCTTGAGACTAATCACACGCGCACCCCGTCAAGTTATTTACGCTTCTTGGACACTTTCGCGGGCTCGCCTTCCGCGTCGTCTTGTTGGCCACCACCCGCAGTGGTTTCATCGGCAACCGCCTCGGCGATACCCGCAGCGATCAGCCGCCCCGCCTCAATGTCTTCGTACTCGTGGATTTCACCGGCATTGCGGACGTGATTGGTGCCCGCGAGGCATTGCAAAATCTTGATCTTCATTGACTCACCTGAAAAAATGTAAACGGCGACGACGGGACTCGAACCCGCGCGGTCGTATAGTCGCACTGTGTGGCGCTAACACTTGCTCTACCAACTGAGCTACATCGCCGATAAATAAACAATGGCCATATTGGGATTGCACCAATTACCTCCGAAGCATTGGCCAGCCATGCCGCCTCGGCGCTCTCCTAACATTGAGCTAACAGCCACGGCGACGATATTGGAGAGATTCCCCAGGCCTCGCCGCCTTGCATCACTATTATCAAGTATCGTTAAGCCTGCAAAAGATGCCGAATTGGACCCATGCCCGCGTTCAACACCTTGGCATCGGATCGCACGAAGGCGACGAAGCCCACTTGGTCGTTATCGGCATACCGCTCGTTCATTCGAACTAAACGGAAGTCGTTCACGTCGCGAATTTTGTACTTCGAGAAATCGCCGAACAGCATGGTTCGCGTCGCGGTCGCGATGCTCGATTGCATGAAGTTGTTTCGATAAACAGGCTTTCCAAACAGCAAATCGGGCTGGCCCGGAATGAGGCCCACGCTGTTAGACGGTTGCCAGAGGTATTGACCGCTCGAATCCTTGAGTTTTCGCACGGCCGCCCAAATGTTATCGTGAGCCATGAAGCCAACGCTCGGCCCGTTTCGATATTCCGGGTCAACGCTGTAAAACAGGTCAATGATTTCGTCGGCAGTGATCGCCGCAGCGGCAGCGGTCGTTTTGCCCAGCGAAGAACCGACCACAACGCCTTGCGGTTGGCTCGATCCGGTCCCTGTGGTAAAGTGCGTACCTTGAATTCGAGCGAGTCGAATGCCGAGCAACTGGCCGAGTTCACGTTCCAAATCGAACGCGCTATCTTCCATCAATTCGCTCGAAATCAACAGCGAATCAGAGGAGTACTTGTAAGCGTTAAACGTGGTCGATGAGAACGTAACAGCGGTATTCGTGATCGCGGTATTTTCGGCGAGCAGGCGACCGGTAACGCTCGTGTCGTTGATCGTCGGCCACGGCATTGCAGCGCCGTTATCCGTCCGCATCACATCGGCGATAGCGCGAACAGAATTGTATTCCTTGAGAGCAATTTCGAGGTTGTACACGAAGCCTTGGGGCACCGCGAAACCGCCCGCCGTGGTCGTGCCCACGCTTTGCGTCCGCAGTTCGACGTTCGGCCGTTTCAGCAAACGGAAGTCGAACGCCTCGGCATTCGGATTGACTCCGACAGCGCGGCAGGCGGTCACTTGGTCTTCGGTGAGTTCACGCCCCGAGCCACGAAGTGCCCAGGCTTGCAAGGCAATCGAACGATATTCTTCCATCTTCTGGGCGTCGATCTTGCCGCGTTTTTGCCCCTTGCCAAAATTCTCATCGCCCGGCCGTTCGCCGAATCGCTTGGCGCTTTCGCTAACTTCGGACTCGACAGAGGAGGCGCGTTCTTGCGTCTCAATCGAGGAAACGAGCGAATTGTAGTCTTTGTTAACCTTGTCCCATTTGCCGCGTTCCTCGGCGGTAAACTCGCGCGGAGTTTCGCCGTTGACGCTGTCGGCCATTTGTCGAATCTGCTTGGCGAGTTCAACGCGATTTTCGCGAAGTGCTTGGAGACTCATGTGATTTGCCTTTTTTGGTAGGCCACCGACCATAGAAGTGAGTCGGCGAGAAAGTGAAAGGACGCAACCCCAACGCCCGAGCAAATTCCCGCCGACTTGGCAGCGGTTGCAAACCCGGAGAAGTGACATGCCGGGAAGTGAAATGAGGAGGCCGACTAGGCAACCACCGCGATATGATTCCCGAAGTGCTGACTATTATTGGGCGTCGGCGATTTCTGTTTCGATGCCGATAGCGCGAGCGAGCGCCTTGTATGATTCGCTTCGCGTGTTCATTTTCGGGAACGTCTCGGCGCGCGCCAGTTCGATCTCGTCTTCCAGATCGCTACCGAGTGCGCGGATGCCCGTGCTTGTTCCCTCATATGCTGGAAACGTCACCGGCCCGACATCGATCAACTCGACTTCGTTGCGGGTGATAACGACAGTGCCGTCATCGTCTCGCGAGTACGTCGAACTCTTCGGAATGAACGCGAACGAACTGCCGGTCACGTCGCCGCGTCGAACCAGCTCCATCGCGTCACGCCCGGCAGCCGTATCGGGCGGGTCGATCTCGTACCAAAGCCCTTGCGCGTCGGTGCCTAGTCGAAGCGTGCCCGCGCTGGATCGCCCGAGCAACTGATTCGAATCATGGTTGAAAGCCGCGCGAACGTCGGCATTCTTCAAAGTCTTGTCGAAGGCGCCGGGCGCGATCCGTTCGACGCAATCTTCCCACATGCGGAATTCAGTCCCGGGCGCGTTGGCTCGATGAAATACAGCAGCATAACCGCGCATCATCGGCTTTTTGCCTTCGCGCTCAACAATCGAGGCACCCACGCCAGGCGCACTGGTGAAACGTCGTTCAATCTTACTCATTTGGTTCCCCTAGTTCCGTTGCGATGATCGCGCAGATGTTCGGCACTAATAATCGGTCGGTGGCCCACTGAATAGCATCCGGCTTCGCGTCGCGTCCGATTGATTCGACAGTTTGGGCGATCACAAACCGCGCGAGCGTTTCCGCGTCAAGCGTACCGCCCGTTCCGCGTTCGTTGGCCACCACCACCAAGGGGGAAAACGCGCTCGAAACGGTCGAAATATGCTCGTTTTCAACGGTTTTCGCCCAGTCTTCGAGCTTGCCAGACTTGGCCGCGCGCTCCGCGTGAGTCGCCAAACGTCGCACCATGCGACCGCCGATGTCGTCGATTAGCAGGCGCAAACCGGGGGAAATGCCTCGAAAATTGGCTGTTTTGGGCTGTTTTTGGCTGTTTTCGAGCGGTTTTGACGAGGTATCGCCGCTTTCCATGGTGTCGCCAGCGTCATCTTCATCCGGCTCAACTGGCTCACTTTGCCCAGTTTTTGACGCTAATTCGACGAATTCTTCGCCCGAATCATCCTCGGTTGCGTTCAATCCGATGGTCGCGCGAGCCTCGTTTTGCGTCATAATGCCGCCCGCGAAGCCCTTTGTCGCGTAGGTCATCTGCGCCTCGGGGTTAGCGCGCTGGATTGCCGAGTAGTCAAAGTCAATGCAATGCGTACCGGCCGCCTTTTCCTTCTCGCTCAATAGCTTGTCGTGATTCTCTTGCGAGATCATCGTAAACCACGAGGAAAGCGTATCATTCCAGTAGCTTTGATTCTCTTCGCCGAGGCTGTTGTAAGCTACCTTCGACGAGTCACCGAGTTTATGGGAAGGCACGCCGAAAATGTTAGCGATCTCGCGCGCGTCGAACTGGCGAGACTCCAAAAGCTGAGCGTCGCGGGCGTTCGATTGAAAAGCGTTATACTTTACGCCCTCTTCAAGGATCGCGATCTTATGGACGTTGTCTAGTCCCTTGTGCAATCGCTCCCAACTCTCGCGCATGTTACGGCGCCCGATGTCGGTGAGTTTACCCGGATGTTCGAGGACGCCGCCAGGGTTCGTGTTGTTACGGAAGTATCGCGCCGAGTAGTCACGCGCGCCAACAGCAAGGCCAAGCGAATCAGCCATGTATTCCAGCACAGGATAACCAGTAAGCCCGTCAAAGCCTAACCCTTTCCAGTGCAAAACATCAACGCTGGGCAGTTTGCGCGGCTTCGTGTTACGCGGCTGATAAATGTACCAGAGTTCGCCGTTATACTTTGTGGCGCTAACGCTTCGCGGATCGAGCAGCAGCAATTCCAGCGGGCGCCCGGCGCGGTCTCGATCAATGTAGCAATACCCGTTCCCACACGTTAACACATGGTGCATAAGTGTTTGTTTGGCGATGTACGCGGTCGTATTGCGGTTGAATTTTTGAGCCTGCAATAGGTAGGCCGGATGCTTCGAATCGTGCTCGCGGTTCGCGCCTTGTTTCAGGTAGGTAATCAGCGGGATTTTGCCGACATCACCGGCGATCAAATTGATAGCACGCCAGTAAGCGGGATAGCCCAACGCGCGCCGCGTACCAACGCGAACGCCCGAGGCACTACGAGGAGCGCCCAGGGCATCGGCCGCCGCGTCATTGAATACGGCAACGTCAATGGGGATATTCGGATTTTCGACAGAGCGATTTTGACGCTTCTTCTTCTTGCTCATTTATCGCCCCACTTTGTTGGCCACCACACACACGCCGAAACCGTCGTAGGTCGTGCCGCCTCGGTCATAATCGCGCCAGTGTTTGCGGAATCGCCCGATAGGATCGCGGACTAGGCCACGAACAGGGCAGTGATATGAGATAAAACGTGAGTTCGCCGCGTACACCGTAACCCAGTGCCCGCAGCCGTCGAACGTGATTAAACAGGCTATCGGGCGCCCGAGTTTCGTGTGATGCGACAAATCATCCACCAACATCTCGCCGCTTTGCACCTTGCAGCCAACGCGACGAAAAAACGATTCAAGGCTTCGCGGATCGGTGCCGTCGAGAGGTGTCGTTGTCAGCGAGGAACGCACGAGTTCGGAAGCCATCAGACAATCTACGCCCGCAATTTCGAGACATACCGCGCCCGTGATCGCGCCGCACGACCATGAGTCAACTTGTCGGCGGTCGAAGAATCGGGGTTTCATGCGTCGAATCCTTGCGTTTCATAGATCGACGTTTCATTCTTCTCGCCCATCTTCAAATGACAGCCGACAGCCATGACCGTTGCGACAATGCCGTCTACCTTATCTCGCGACTTCCGTTTGCTCGGCATGATAAACCCGGCGCCGTTCTCAGCGATCACACAATTGCCCGCCATCCACCGCAACAACGGATTGCCGCCGTGGTGAAATCGCCCGTCGATCACCGCACGCTCGAACGCCCTCGCGGGCTCGTTGTAAGTCGCGCAGTTTTGCGGGAACTTCACCATCTGCAAACCTTCCGTCAACAACCGCTGAGCCACCGATTCACATTGCCACGGGTCGAAACAGATTGCGCGGATATCATATTCTTTTTGTGCGCGCTTAATCGTTTCTTCGATAGTGGCGATATCAACCGAGCTACCGCTCGTGAATTCAATGAAGTCTGGCGCCCAGACAAACAGGCGTCGCCGCATTTCCTCGGCGCTCTTATCGTCCGCTTCGCCTGGGCACCAGCACCAGACGCGAGTCCGATAAATTGGCTTTTCGGCACTGCCACCCACGGGGAACACAAGCACGAACGCCGCTAAGTCTTGCGTGCTCGACAAGTCAAGGCCGCCCCAACATGGCAAACCCTTCAACGCCTCATAGTCATACTCGACGCTTGCCTTATCCCATAGATCCAATCGAAGCCAAGCGTTCAACGCATTCGTTCGGATGCCGAGTCGATTTCGTTTGGTTACGTTCGCGGACGCCGGTTGATTCTTGGCGCGAGTTATTGTCTCTTTCAGTTCATCGTGTTGAACGCTTACCCCGATATTCGGGTTAGCCTTAGCCCACTTAGTAGCGTCCAACCAGTCATCGTCCGGGTCCATGCAAGCAATAAACGCGAACGTGCCGTCATCGCGAAGCCCGCGTTTCTGGCCCACCGCTTCGAGCATCGCCTCGGCGCTTACTCGCAGCGTGTTGTAAATCGAATCTTCAAAACTTCCCGCCGTGGTGATCGCAAACATTAAAGGCTGTTCACGCGCGCCCATACCCGTTTCCAGCACGTCCCATAGATCGCGGGATTTCCATGCGTGAATCTCGTCGCAGATCGCAACGAATGGATTGAGTCCGTCTAGTGTGTCCGAGTCTGCGCCAAGTGGTTCAAACTTACTGCGCGTCTCTGGTATTGTTATTGAGTATCGGTAGCGCTCGACGTGCTCGGCGAGATCGGGGCTCTTAGCGATCAACGCCTTAGCATCTTCAAACACGAGTTTCGCCTGATCGCGTTTGGTGGCCGCCGCGTAAATTTCGGCGCCCGCTTCGCCGTCACAGAGCAACAGGTATAAGCCAATTGCCGCCGCGAGGGTAGTTTTCCCGTTCTTCCGAGCCACATCAACGAACGCCCGCCGAAATCGCCGCGTACCGTTCGCGCGCTTCCAACCGAAGATACTGCCGACGATGAACGCTTGCCACGGCGACAAGTCGAAGCCGTTATCGTTCCAGCGTCCTTTACTGTGCCGTAGCAGTTTGAAAAAACTGATTGCGTGATCGCTCGCCTCTTGATCCCACCAGATGCCGCGAGACTTGCCAGTTTCGATGTCGAGAATGTGACGTTCGACCGCGTATTTGATCCACTTTGACGCGACGATTGAGCCGTCACGCACACCGCGACAGTAGGCCACCACAGGACAACCGGCCGCCGCGTCCCATGCCCTCGCGTTAGTTTTGTTCGGCTTCATCGAGTGTACGCCGCCCCGGTGACTTCTTCGCGAACTCCGCGAACGCATCAGACTTTTTCGTAGCCTCTTTGATTTTCGCCCGCACGCGCGCCGCCGTGTCCAACCCTAACCGGCTCGCGTTCTTGATCACGGACGCCTCAAGATTCGCCATCACGTTGAACAGCGGATTCATGTACAGGATTTGATTGCGGCCACTGACCAACAATTCGGCGGTTTCCATTTCCGCACTGACTCGCAGCCAGTTCACAAACGCGCAACAGTATTGAGCGAGGGCATCAAGATCGCCCGCCGTCAGACCGCCCGGCCGCGCGGATAACGGCCCGATCATTTCGCGCCACTTCGCCTGAGCTAACGGCCCGAGGCTCGATGGTGGCGGTATCGCGTTGCCGTTCGTCTCGTTTTGTGGGCCACCAAAAGGAAGGGGGGCGACAACGGGTTCAATTTTGCGACCGCGAGCCATTTATTCCCCCGGCTGTCGCCATAATTTAGGATCTACTCGTCGAGCAACCAAACCAGCAACAACCAAGGCGGCCGAATCAATTGCATAACTGAATCGGTCAACTTCCTCAGCCAAAACAGGATTGATCTCGATAAACAGATTCCACGCCTCGGAAAGCGTTTCCAACACCCGGCGCTCTTGTTCAGAAACGCTGACAGAAATCGAAACATTACTAGCCATCACGCACCCCCTAGTGGTGGTCACCTCGTCGCCGGATCGCCATGACGCCCAACGCGACACACGCCGAGACAACGAGCACCCACGGAATCAATGCCCATTCCATTGCATCACCTGCCATTTCGGCGTAAACCCAACCCGGTTATCGAGTTGAACCCCTGGTCGGAACCTATGTGAATTTGAAAAATGG
>JAULBV010210263.1:0-16185 GCA_032358295.1 Pterothamnion heteromorphum | reverse complement strand
ATAATTGCTCCTGGTTCAATACTACCCGACGAGCCGTACGCATACCAATAACCGGTTACTTGGCCTGCCGGAGATGACGGGAATGAGATTGCCGTCATCGCGAGCGTTCGGGTTTCGGTGCCGTCTACGACGATAGTCGATCCGGCATAGGAATATCCGGATTTCGTTATCCCGACAATCCATGATCCGTCGTCCAGGTTGAACGTAACGACCCCGCTTCCGTTCGTCAGGGACGTAAAGGAGTTGGCTCCCGAAGTCACCCGGACCAGTGCCGACGCGAGCGAATTAGTGCCATCGGTGACAGTGATCGTGACGGAGCGGGCACCGCTGCCGGTAAGCGAAATCGCCGCAACAGCCGCCTGCGTAGCATCATGTTCGGCCTGATTGTTCGCCCGATCCCTAAGCCCTTGCACACTCCCGCCCGTTGCAGTCGGTTGTCCGTCTGCGATTACCTGAACCGCAAAGCTCATGGCAAACTCGCCCGATTCGAACATGGCAATCTTGTGGAATCCGACTGGAGCATTAGCAATCGATACCGATGCTTCGTAGTTGCCTGGAGAATCTTCAACTTCCGTTGCAGCGATCGGACTTGTAGCCGTTCCGTTTTCTCGATAGACGACAAACGTGATTCCGGTCAAGCCTGGGTCGTAATCTGGTGAGGTTATTGTGATTGCCATTAGTCCTGTATCCCATCAAAGTTTTCTAGCTCGAACATGTAGCAATCAAAGCAATGTCCCTGCCCAAACACCCAGTCTAAGACAGCCATCACATACACCCAGTTGCAACGATAGGCACGACTGGACAGCATCTCGTACCGCTTGCCGCCGAGTAGTGCGTTGACTAGGCATGATGTTGCTACTGGTACGTGTTTCATGGTGCCACCCACTCAAACTCGGTCTGCGGCCAAACAGAATCTAACATCGCTTCGACTTGCTCTAGTGGTGTCCCTGCATCGATCAACCCGTATAGATAACGCTCTGTCGCAAAGCACGCCGAGACGTACCAAGCAAAGCATTGATAGCAGCGTTGAACCTGCTCAACAGTCAAAACAACATTAGCGCCATTGCGCGGCTTGTATTCGTACTCTGTTCTCACTCCCGGCTGTAGCGTCATGTCGAGCAACATGCCTTGCCAAACTGGCATCTCTTCGCGCAGTGTTGAAACGGGTTGATCGCCTATAGTGATTCCTTGCGTCTCATGGTCCCAACGCAATTTGGCTATCTTGTTTTTTAACGCTATGCGCTCTAGCGTTGGCCTAAGTGCATCTATTTTTTCTTGGGTCGGTTGCGTGCCTAGTGACTCCGACCAGTACGAGACAAATGGACCGTTGCCATCATCTCTTAGCAAATAATCAACTGCCAAGATTGCGTTTGGATAAACTGAGCGAATAAAATCGTACATAGTTACCACGGCGCTACCTCGCTTAAAGCAAAGACAACGTAAGTGCTAGAAGTACCAATCACCCATGCAGTCCCGCTGCCGCTAAAAGTAGTCGCTTTTACGGTATCGCCTGTTGCTACTGGGTACGAAGCATTTAGGAGAGGGTAACACTGATTTCCAAAACTGCCACCAAGTGCTATATAACGTCTGTCTCGTCTGTAGTTGTCGACCCCGTTAAACTGTATTACCGCATCGATTTCGCCAGATGTTTCCGTAATGTTGATTAGCGGTACAAACAAATAATGTGCCCATGTTCCGGGTCTTGGATAGGTAATTGTGTCCGTGCTTGTGTTTACTGCCCCAAACGGATCGATTTGAGCGGTTGCTAAATCTAAAGTCAGAATAACTCCTGCTGAAGTCTGTTGCGTTCCAACTCCTACGCCGCCACCAGTACCAGCCTTGCCCCCATGCGCTTCAATAAGCATCGGTATCGACTTACCGGCGATTTTCGTCCACCCCGTACCATCGCAAAGCAGAATAGCACTTTCACCAGCCCACATAATGCGCGTTTGCTGCCCGTCGATTAGTTCTGTTGAATTTGCATCAATCGTCACAAGCCTTGTCAACGCTGATGACATACGAATGCCGATAAACTTACCCGCGTTGCCTGATGCAGCCGGAAGTGCGACCGTGTAATCCACCGATGTCCCGCTGCATACGTGCATCCTGCCGATGGTTGCGGTTGTTGCTCCGGTTATGCTGATTTCGGAAGCAGTTAGTATGGAAAGGAAGTCTGACGAACCACCACCGGAAGTGACAATGTTACCTGAACCTAGTAGCGAAATGCTATTAACCGTCTTGATGTTCGTACCCGAAACAAGGGTTGCTTGCTTTGCGTCGAGTGCCGTTTGCTGTGCTGTGCTAACTGGCTTGTTTTCGTCGGAGGTGTTATCTACGTTGCCTAGTCCTGCTAGTTGCTTTCCTGGTATTAAGTCCCAAACCGGCCCTCCATCGCCTTCGTCCGCGTTGCTGCAAACATACTCAGTCCCGTCAAGCATGATCCATCGACAGCCAGGGGCATAGCCAGTATTAACATGATCCCCCATCCCCGGCGTGGTTCGATTAAACTCGGTTAATACGACTAGCCCGCTAATGTTGAGCACCCGCAAAGCACTATTGATCCACTGTAGTTCGTAGCCCGAGGCAAGTAGCTGTATTCCTTCCAAGCCACCCGCAAGTAACCTGCGAATCTCGGCACCTTCAAACAAAATCGCTAGAGTCGCTATTTCTTGCGTGTAGCTTGTTAAGGCCGCTTTGCCTGATAGTGCAGTCACCAACCCGGTAATATCCGATTGTGCAATCGGTAGCGTTACACCGTCAATTGCGTCGATAGCGGCTTGCAGAGCAGTCAGCTCTGCGTCGAGTGCAGTGTTGCTTCGCGGATCGCCGCGTAGTTTTTCCCAGAGTGGCCGAAGTAGTCGTGTCATGTTATGCTACAAATATTGTTGAGGGAGCTATCGGACGAAACACAAAGTTTGCTTCACTATTTGTGTAACCCAAAAACGTAGTATAAGCATCTTCTGTTAAACTTGTAGAATCGTTACTCATGTTACCTGATACGGTAAGCAGTAATATTTTTCCTATTATGTCTATTCCTAGATCAATTATTGATCCTGGTTGGGCAAGTGCAATCCATTGACCAGCAGTCCCACCAGATAGTGCAACAAACAAACCTTTTGATCCAGAAGAAAGAAGTGTATTGTAGTTAGCAATTTTTACTAACTTGTTATCTAGATACACAATCATACCGGCCGTAACAGTAACACCGGCCGCAATTCTTGCTGTTCTGGGGGGGAGGTCCCGAAACTAGTTGTACGTTAGCAGGTGTTATTGATACGGTTGCCATGTTATCTTCCAGATGTTGTTATTTTGCTGTCAAGCTCGTCAATTCGTTTGTGAATTTGTGTTCTGTCTGTTGCTGAATCATTTATCATTGTTTCGTAACTGTCAGTCAGTTTTTCTACGTTTTCTGATAGTTTGATCAATGTGACTGATTGCAGTTCCATGCTGGCACTGATGGACTTGAGTGTCACATCAGTGCTTTTAAGATGTTCCACACCAGCATCTTTGAGAGGAGTAATAAAGTTGTTTCCAAACCATATTATTCCTTTGTAGGCTGCATTGCCTACTCTCCAACTTACCCACCCTACAGCAATCAGGATTGCGACTGCAAGTCCGTTATTCATCAGGTACTGAATTGTTTCGGGAGTCATTTCATAGCCCTTCTGAAACTGCGAGCATTGCTTTTCGGTAATCGTTTACGTTAGCAATATCTTTCAACTCTTTGTTGACTGCTATTCTCCACGACAACCAATCTTTTTTTCTTGAATCACCAACTCTTTTCTCTAAAGCATTGTCGATTGCAAGACGTATTGCTGTTGTAGCTGTCGTCATATCAGCATTGTTTAGAGTAAGAAGGGCAGCTGTGATTGTTTTCTTTAGCTCAGCTGCTGTTGTTGGATCGTTTAGTGCTTTTGATGCATTAGATGAAACAACTTTGAATTTATCAAAATTAGTATCAGGCGGCAGCGGTTCTTCTGGGGGAGGATCGATGGGGTCGATGGGACTTGTTGATGTTCCAATGACGATTGTGTGCTTAACGTAGTCTATTGATGCTTCTTTGTCAGCAACAATAAGGATGAACTCGTATGTTCCAGCACGGCTGGTAGCAAATGCTATTTGGTTTTCTGTGTTGCATCCGACAGTGATTGTTTGGATTCTGTCTGGAGTGATCCATCGGAACCCGTCACCTACTGATTTGTTTCCTGATAAGACAACTAAGTCACCAGGAAATGCTTTGGTTGGTCCATCGATAACTGCTTTGACTTCTGCTTGACAGATAGCGGTTAAAGAAAAAAGTAGTAGTAGGGCTATGTGTTTGGTGTATGGCATGTTTGTTCCTAGATAAATACGATGTCTTCGTTGTTGAATGCTTTAGTGATTTCTTCAGCAAGAGGGATGCCCATGCCAAAACGAACATCAAACCCAGGTACCCCTGCGTCTTTCATGTTAGCTTTCATGTTTTCACGAACTAGATCAACAGAGTCCCAAATTGATCTGCCTTCTCGTAGAAGAAGTTCGTACCACAATGCAAGAACACCACTACCGTAAGGTGTGGCCATAGATGTTCCTGACATTGAACGGTATCCAGAACCTGTGTTGGAGAAAGAAATGATTCCTTCTCCAGGACATGCCCAATCGATTTCTTTTCCACCGGAAGAGAAGTTGGCAATAGTCATGTTGGATCTGTAGGCTGCACAACACAAAGCACCTTTGTATTTTGCTGGCCAACCGATTGTGTTTGATCCGTTGTACCCACTGTTACCAGCAGCACAATTGACTAGACAGCCTTTGGAGAATGCGTAATCGATTGCTTGGTTTGTTGGTGTGTGAGAACCTCCACCACCAAGTGACATGCTGATAATCTTTGCACCAGCATCAACAGCCCAACGAACACCAGCAGCAATACCTTCTGATCCTCCTGAACCTTGATCAGACAGTACCTTGCCGACCATACCAATGGCTTGAGGAGCAACACCAATACCACAATCAAATGTTTCACCGTATTGATTTGTACCAGTTTCTTCACCACCACCAATTGCTGTTCCGTAGCAGTGAGTGCCGTGAGAATTTCTGTCGTTAATGGATTGCCCAGAAATGAAAGAACGGGTAGCAACAGGGGTTGAACCGTATTGGTGTTTTGTGTATCCAGTATCAAGAATAGCAACAGGAATGTTTCGTCCAGTTACTTTAGACCATATAGATTTCCATTTGTCTATTGGTAGATGCCACAAATTTGGGGCAGATAGATAGACAATGTCATTGTCGACAATGTCTGGTGGTATTGTGTAGATCGGTTCAATCATTATGCCCTCAACCATCGTTTGAGGAGTTCAAGAATAATTGGAATAAAGATTGTCCAATCTTCTGGCCGAGCTTCGTTTTCTGAGGAAAGAGTGAGAACAATTCGATCGGTTACTGCTTTTTCAAGTTGTGTTAGAAGAACGTCCTGTTCTGTTGCCTCCATAACGCCGACTGGTGCTTCGGATGGTTTAAGAATTTCCATTCCGCAACCGGCAAGCCATAAACCTCGTTTTAGTGCTTCTTGTTGCTTACCTGCACGAGCAAGAGTTACTAGCTCAAGGATGCAAGCAAGACTAATTTGTGTTTCAAACTTTGGCTGACAGGACATACTTCACTCCAGAAACGAAAAAACCGTTGTAATAATCTACTGGATATCACGAAAACGGAATTTTCGCTGGTATCCAAACAAATTATATACAACGGTTTTCAGAAAAACAAGAGCGATTTTTAATTATCTTGTGATACTTGGCTATTCATAAAAGCTTGCATATCTAAAACTGCTTTTTGTTTCTTGCCAAGCTCACATCCTAAGTAGAACAAACCTGCACAAGCTCCGACAGCATTGTCGAAGTGTTCGTTGTCTGCTCTAGGTATTTCTTCCCACACAACAATCTCTCTATCTTCTTTTTCATTGTATTTCTTTCTTGGTACTTCTGCATTAAGGTGTTGAGCAAATAACATATGTTGGCCCGCTTCATTTTCCTGGAAGAGGGATATTGAGCCAGGTAGACCATAACGTGTACGGAAACCTCTGTGGATTATTGTCTTTAGAGTGTTTACGTCCATGTACGTTACCATCTGGTTTGTTTCTGTTGGTACAGTAAAACAATGTTTGGTCTTGATGGTTGTAGGTGCAAATTTCTTTTCTTCTAGTGACCAACTCTTTTCATTAAAGCCGTATCCTTTGGCACCACGAACTATAGAGGAGGAAAAGCCACAGTCTTTAATAGCACGTAGCATTTCTTCATATTCGTAAGACACGTCGACAAGTATTAAGTTGGGTGTCCAGTGTACACCGTCTTCTCGTCTGTAGTCTTTGTTCATTATGTAATGAATAGCATCTTTGAGTCCTTGGTAGAGTCGTAGATGGTCTTCAATAATGTCAGGATACAAGTCACGGATACGACGGGCAATCTTTCCTTTTACCCATCGGCTGCCAGGTTGCTCTGGGAAAGTGCCGTAGTCAACAATGTGTGGTCTGAACTCTGGACCAGAAGCTGCTGCTGCATATGTGAACACATCTAAGTTTACGTCGATATGTACTGCCATGTGCCGCGTTTCCTGGGGGAGGGTATAGCGGTGTTGTTGGTGTACTTTCGATACTATGGCTGTTTCTGATGCACATATGTCTTCTGCTTCTTTGTTCTTTGGTAAGACGTTACATTGACATTCTGATTCGAATGATTCTTGTCCCTCAATGATTAGAAAGTTCATTGCGTGTTGTAGGGCAGATACTTCTGTTTGAGGGTTCTCATCCCAACCGTATGCCCATTCCCACGACATTTCTGCACCTTCATGCATTGCGTCGTAATGGTCAAGGACGTATTGTTTGGCACGAATTTTGGCATCTAGCATTTCTCCTAGAGATTCTTTGTCGTAATCTAACAGGATCTTTGCGTAGTCTTTTAACCACATGTCGATACGCTTTGGTGGTTGCTTCATCATCTTGTACAAGACAACTTCCCAACCATGTTCGTTTAGTAAGAAGTGTGTCGATACGTCACCGTGAACGATTGGTGTACAACACATGATGCAGTTGATTTTCTTACTGTGAGAACCTCCGTATAGAACCCCTTTCTTGATACGACGAATGATTTTTTCTACTGTACGTGGGTTTTCGGCATCATCGTCTGTTTGAATGTCGTCAAAAAACACAAAGTCAGGACGTTGGATTGTACCAGCATTTGCACCACGTTTAATCTTGGTAAACAAACCACGTACACGATCTTTAGCACGAACGTGAATAATTGCACCAGAAGAAGGTTCTCCATCAATTGTTGGGAACTTGATTCTGTCTGCAAGAATACGAATATCAGTGTGTTTGCCTCGGTACGTTTGTTTCTGGGCGAGTTGGGGTTTACCATCTAGATGTTCAAAGCAAGCTGTTACAGCAGGGTACAACTGCTCCAGCTTTTGGTTACTTATAAGTTCAGCTTTTATTGAGTCAAGGATTTCGTTTCCTTTTTCAATTGAAGCAGCAAGAATAAGTGCGTAACGGATTTTACCTTGAAGGACACCAAGTAGTGCGTGGGCTGTAGTTCTAGCTGTTTTAGCAAAACCTCGTGGTTCTGCCATTGCTAGTCTACCTCCGTTGTTTACTACGTGGTGGCTTTTCTTGATAGAGTCAATTTGATCTGCACCGAATGGACGTAATCCTGTAGAGTTCGGGAACATGTCTTTATGAGCAAGTACCCAATCGTCTTCATAGACTTTACGTGCAGCTAGAATCTCTTCGGTGGTTTCAACAACAGGAACGGCATATCTAGCATCTGCACGCTTAGCTTTCTTGATAAGGTTCCGTTGAGAGTCCTTATCTTTTTGAAACTCTTCCCATGTTAATTCTTGTGGGGAGTCAAAGATTTCTCCGTCATCCCCAAAGTCGTCAAATAGTCCCATAATTATTTCTCAATTGCGTTAAATCCGTTTTTCATTTCATCTGTTAAAGTAAACTTTAATCTGTGCCTCCCAACAGTGGAAGCTGACTGATACTTCTGGGCACGGATTAGTTTGAGGGCAAACATATCCTCCAGTTCTCGACGTACAGCTTTTTCTGTTGCACCAGTAGCTCTTTGTAAATCTTCTGCTGAAATCCAGTCATCAGATATGAATGACGAGATTCTGTATCGTAACGAGTTTGGGTCGATAATGTCACGAACAATCTTCTTGAGAAGTCGTCTAGTAACATCTGAAATGTGAGTTTCACCTAGAATCACTGGAGCACAAACACAAGTCTTGATAAGTTGACCTATCAAACGTGTCGGGGCTTCTGCAACTGGGTTGAATGTAATTTCACCACGACCGTACATATCTCTGTCAACTTTGGATCGCATCTTGGCAGCAAACATAGCTTGTGTATGGATTTGTGTTTGGATGGATTCATCAAGTCGAGTTGTTACTTTTCGTTTCTTTAAGTGAGCAATAAAACCCTTGAGTGCTGACATGACCGGCACTTCTGGGCGAGATTGCACATCGTCATAAGCCATATCCATTGACCGCCGCATCATCCTGGAGGAGATTTGTTTTTCGTCTTCTGGTGTCAGTCGTAGTTCGAAGTCAAGGAATCGTTCACCAAGAAACGCAGAGTCAGCACGACGTAGTACGTGTGTACCCATAAGAATCATGGTGGATCGTTCGTTTTGATAATCAAACTTGAGACCGTTACGGTATTGGACGGATGAATCTTTGTCGTAGAAGTCGCGTAGTTCGGAGAATATCTTTTCTACGTTTCCTTGCCGCAACAAAGCATCCGCATCTTTAACAATAAGTGTTTTGCCTGCAATGGTTGGGATCAACGAGTGATCTTCTCCATCGTCTGTTTGCCAACCTGAAAACAGGCCGGTAAATGTGGAACGGAGAACAACTTGTTCTGATGCTGATACTGCTTTGGCTAGTGTGGTTTTGCCTGATCCTGGAGGACCGATTAGTCTGATCCATACTTGTTCACCTTCTACTTCGTTAGAGTAGATGGAACATAGAATGAATAACAGACCCAACATCATGTCATCGGTTGTGTAATACACGTCCCGAAAAGCAGTAAGTGCTTTCTCAAAAGTGTCGCAAGAAGCATCTTCGGGAATGTCTGCGACCTTCTGTTTGACAATTACTGTACCTTCCGGAACGTTGTATGGTTTTATAAGTGCTTGAATCTTTTCATATGAATCCCGTTTGTGTAAACGGTACATATCGTTAAGATCGAAGCCTTTCTTGAAATCACCAGACCACCAATCAATGTATGAGATCGACAGCGGTTTCTGGGAGGTGGCTGCTATGTGCTTGAGGATTACGTTTTCGAATCCTATACGACCTGCATCATCGTTGTCGTAACAGAAAACAATGTGCTTGTCGTTAAGCAAGTGGCACCAGTTTGGATTCCATACATTAGCACCAGGAACACCAATAGCAGAAACAGGATTGTTTCCAATGATTGCTTCTGCTGCTAGACGATCCCAATGCCCTTCTGTAATCCAGATTGTTTCTCGTACTGATTCATCTTGGTTCATCAATGTTTGGTCCATTGATGTTGTACACAAGATTGACCAGTACGGTTTGCCAGTCTCTTTGTCTTGTAGTTTCAAGGCTTTGTAGAGATTGTTAAGTTTACCATGCTTGAATGTTGGTATTAAGTAACTGCCGTTTAGGACGTTCTGTTTGATACCAAACTTCTGGATGGGTTGTACTGGCAAACCTCTTTCTTCTGCAATGAAATGTGATGTCTTAGTCTCATTCTTAAACATCGCATATATTTGACGAAGGAATTCTAGTAAGTTACCCGACTTACCACAAACCTTGCAGTCCCACAAGTTCTGTTTGTTGAAGAAGAAGTGTTCTTCTTTTTCACAGAATGGACAGTCTCCATGATGCTGGTCTCCGTGTTCTTCATACTTGATCCCAGTGTGCATCTCAAACGGATTCATTACCATGTTGTTCTTTCTTTTGGTTCATTTGAAATTACTTAATTCTTTTTCTTGAATAGTATCAATTCTTCTAAAGATGAAAGTAGAGTACTTTTTATTCTTAAAATAGAAGTGTCCGACTTTGCATGGTCTTGTTTCTTCAAAGTATTTAGATATACCTTCAAGCTGAATTATACTTAGCATATCTTCTTGAGAAGAACCCCACATGTCAACATAACGCAATCCATATACTACATACCATCTTTTTGGTGCAGTATAAGATAAGCTGCTTTTTTGTTGTTTCTGTAGATACTCTTGTAATGCTCCCGTCATAATAGTTTCCTTAAGAAGACATCGCATTCTTCTTGTGTCATCTTTTGTTCTTCTAAACAGTCATAGGTAAGATTTGATTTATTGATACCTCTTTCAGGTACCATAAAATCTTTTATTACATTCATTTCTTTTTCATTGAAGACAGTCAGATGTTCTGTTGGTTCTTTTTTAAGAGCATCAAGTAATTTGTGATGATCTTTTTCATCTAAATGAATACAACCATCACCACATTCGTAGTCTGGGTCTGGAGTATTATCTAAATTTTGAACATATGTCGGATTAAAATAGATAAAAGTGATACCACAAATATCATCATTTATTACATGTGAAAATCTGGCTTTCATCTGTTCACCCAATATAAGTCTTGTTTGGAACGGGTAATGGCAACGAACTCTAGGTTGTGTTCCTGGGAGAGTTCGAACTGTGTTTGAGCTAGCGGGTGTTTGACTGGTCCATCTAGGATCATGATTGTGTTGTGTTCTAGTCCCTTGGACTTGTGGATAGTACACAACATTACTGGGCAGGACTTGGTAGCAGAAAACATTGATTTGATCTTGTCTTCTACATACTTGACATCATCAGTCATTTTTAACGTATCGCAAACAGTAAGAATGCAGTCAATTTTGTCCTCAAAGACTTCTTTGCCAATACCTTTGAGTTTTTTTGCTGTGTTCTCTTTGTAAGACAAAAGAGAAGGAACAAGTTCGTTGACAGTTTCAACCTTTCTCCACTTAACAATGTTGCATAGATTCTTGACTAGACTGTCTCCAAGTATTCTATTTTGCACTCCGTTCTTTGCCAGAAACAATGAATACCTCACCAAAGAGGCGTTCGTTCTAGCAATAATCATCGCACTCATGTTGCGAAGCATATCACAAGCTGATTCATATGTAAGCCGCCCTTCTTTTCCTGTGTCAGTTTTAATGGTTGTAATTCTAGCTGTTGGGCTGTGGGTGTTTGCTTTACCAACAAGGTTTGGTGGTAAACGGAACGATGTCTTGAGTGGTAGTTGTGTGTTGACAAAAGTTCGGATGTTATCGAATGATTTCTCGTCAGCACCAATGAATCCCATGATTGATTGGTTTGGGTCACCGCACAATACAAGGTTTTCACACATACGTCTAGCAAGAGCAAGCAACGCAGCAGAGAAATCCTGTACTTCGTCTACGAAACCAATCTTGTAGATAGGTTTGGTAAGCATGAAGATAGGCAACCAAATCTGATCAATGTACTCAATACCTACACGAGAGTCGACCACCTTCATTCTGGGGATGATTTGGTGGGCTTGCTCTACCATGTACTTGTGCATCTGTGACTGTTGTAGCTCAGGATACTTGTCATGAACATACTCGAATGAATCAACAGAAATTGGTTTCATTTCCTGTTTGATTGCTTCGATATGTTTCAATGTAGCAATCCACTCGTATCTGCTGGGGATGGAGTTGAATTGTTGGCCAGTCAGTTCTTCTACAAGATGCTTGCCTCGATCACTGTTAATTTTGATGTAACCGTATTTCTTGTTAAGTACAGAATAACCTGCACCGTGAAGTGTGTATAGTTTTGCACCACTGGTAATTTTGTGCTCAAGGTCCAGCTTCAAACCATTGGAGTAAGCTAGATAGACCACTTCGCTTGGCTTTGCTTCTGGGAGGTTGTCTTTGCACCAGTTGTAGATGTTGAGTTGTTCTTCGGTGTGTTTATGTCGTTTTCTCCAGATGTCGAGATTGGTTGCACGCATGTACCCGTAGGCATCACACAATGTGGTTGTCTTACCGCAACCTGGGCCGGCTTCAATTAGTAGATGGGGCATCGATTGGTTCAGCTTTCAAAGTAGTAGAAATAGCGTCTAAAATACCAACAGTGTAGGCAGCTTGTATGTGTAGAGTCCATTCATCTTCTGTTTGTGGGACGTCTTGATTTTTTAAAGCTGTCATTAATTGTGTAGCTGTGTCTTTTATTAGTTTTAATGTACTATCAGGTTCATCAGCCATTGATTGGTTCCACTTTGTAACAAAGGATCTTTGGGATGGGGATGTATAGTCTGTTGTCAATGGACATTACAGAAAGGCGTCTAAAAAACCATCGTAATGACCAGTATGTGTTTAGTGCTCTGTTGAGTTCGGAAACAACTCTGTCTGGTTTGTCTGTTTCAAAGTTGATACCAGCACCGTAATTGTCGGAAAGAAAGATTGTTACTTTATGTGTGTTCATTTTTGTCTTCCTTAAATTCTCCGCACCATTCGTCATCTAATACTTCTGGCCAACCTGATATTGAGAAGATGCGTTCGATACCGTCGGAGCTTGGTATGCGGGACTTGGTAAATATGACTGGAGGGAATCGGTGGCATTCTAGTTTCTTGTCTGGACCTTCGAAACAGAATTTACATTTGCCGCAATGTTCGTCCATGAGTAGTATCTTTCTGGAATTTGTGTAATGTTGCTTTTGGAATGGTTTCGTAACAGGCTTTAACAATCATAGCAGAAATAACAACATTAGTGCTAAGATTGTTCTCTATACAAAACAACACAAAGTCAGACCATTCCTTATCTGTGACTTGTTGTAGTCTTGTAGTTGTCATTGTCGGTTTAGTCGTAGAAGGTACTTTGCCACGTAAACTTCTATTTTGTATTTGCAGTTTGGATTGGGCAACATAAGCTCGTTCTTGTTTTGTCCATTGTTCTGGTTCTGTGTCTGATTTAACATCTACTGAACTAGGGCGAATACCTTTACGTCGAAGGCCCCTGTAACTTCTGGGGTAGTTGAATGATTTGGTTGTGCCGTCTTCATAGTTAAAAGTCAGATTGATCACTTTCTTCACTCACTATTTCGTATTCACCACAGTCTTGGATACAAACACAACAAGAAGAAAAGTCTTCTTTGTCATTTATTACAATCTCTGATGGATCGTAATATGTTGAAGGGGTAATGTAGCCGTCTACTTGACAAGTGCGACCGCAAGTGTTACATTGAATTGTCAGCATGTGAGTTTCTTTAAGAACTCCTTCCATTCACGGTCAGTTATTGGATCTGGTTTTGGGTATTCTTTTAATTTTGAATAACCCATCAATTCTTGTAGTATTTCCATTTCCATTCTGCTAAATCTCTTAGCATGAAAAACATAGTCTTCGAATGCTTCACAAGATATTGGACATAGTTGTTTAACAATTTCAAACATGCAGTTTGCAAATTGTCGAATCTCAAGTTGAGCATGAGAGTCCATACGAAGTCGTAGGAAGTTAAAAATGTTGTGTAGATCACATTTCCAGTAAGCACGAGTGTAAGTAGATAAAGGCAAGTCTTTTCTAGCTTGTTCTTTAGCTATTCCTGCTTCAAGTCTTTCTTGATAAAGTACTTTGGCTCTTTCATGGTGTACTTTTTCTCTTTCAGATAAAGAATTACCATCAATTAACCCTGTAATGCTTTGTTGTAAGAACCCACTACTTCCTTGTTTATTATCAACAGCTTGTAGCCGCCATGCTTCTGGGGAAGTAACCTGGAAAAAGTCGAGTGCTTCTGTGTAACGCGTTGAGTATTCGTTTACGGATGCTGTACGGTGACGGATCCATTGTCTCCAACAATCCATTGGTACTTGTACCATGAACTTAATCTCAACCATTTCAAATGGTGTAGTGTGAGAATGGTTCATTAAGTAACGGATTAGCTGTCGGTCTTTGGCTTTTTTAGCTTTGTATTCATCAGATTCAAAGTAGTTGTCTGCTTCTGAAATACCTGCAATTCCTACATTATAATCTAAATTTTCTTCTCGTTTGTCTTTTCCGTAACTTACTCGTGCTGCTTGTACAATAGATAGATCATCACCCATGTGATCGACTAAACAAATGAAAGCGTTTTTGTCAGATAGCGGGTGGTATTTTTTCCAAGTTAGCATTGTTTTCTCCATAAAAGAGATTGTGTGTTAAATTCTACCATTAGTGATGGGTCATTCATTATTGAATTGCATATACTGACACAGCTTTTTAGTTGTCGCTCTGTCATGTTCTTGTAGGCTGGTGGTTTGATGTACTTGTCCCACTTACCACCAAAACATTGATCGTAAATTACTCTACGAAAGCAATGATCAAAACGAATTGGCCAGTTGTGTTTGACTGACATTAAAGGAAAGACAAACTCAACGTAATAGGTAAGAGTGTCAGTTAGGTTCATCTTTTCCTCTAATGATACTACGAAGCGACGCTTGTCTGTCGTAAATCTGTCGCAGTTCACCAAAAGTACAATCACCGTTTAATAGATGGTATTGGAGAGATTGCAGCATGATAGTCTTGCCGTTTATTTTTGGGAGGAGATAGGTTTGTTCTTGTTTACGTAGGTACTCTTCAAGTGCTCCGGTCATATTCTAAATCTTTCTGTTGCTGGTTCTGAAAGAAACGATAGGAGTTTGTTAAAATCAGACAAAGATAAATTTTCTCTTTGACCTGATAAGAATCTTGAAAGTGTTGATTGTGCAATACCTGTATGCTCAGATAGTTGTAGTTGTGTTAGCCCGTGCATGTTGATGTACATACAAAAGATACAATACCAACTAACATCATTCTTCCTCTTGCATTTCAATAAGTAAGTTTGCCACCTGTATTATTTCTTGTACAGACATATCACTTAGTATTTTGCCTTTGCCAGCTAACAATATGTTGATTGGTCTTTGGAAAGGTATAAGTGCTTCACGCAAATTTACTAGTTGGTCTTCAAGAGCATCACGTTCCTGTTTGAGTCTCTCTATCTTTTTCATTTCTTGCCAGCCTTTCGTATATCTGAATCATCTCAATCAGGTCGTCTGTTGCGTTCGGTGTCTCATGTTTTGGGTTGACTAGACGTTGTTGTATGTTTTTCTTACGTTTGATTAGTCGTTGTATCGAACGTCGTTTGATTATCTCATACCGAGTCTTGTCTGAGTCCATGATTTAACTCCGGATGTTTTTCTTCCATGTGCATTGCAGCAAACAAGTTCCAAGCAGCATGTGCTAGGTCATCTTCACCCCTCTTTTCTGGGGAAGGATTTTCAAGGTATGTGTAGATGTGGGCTATGGCATGGTTGAGGATGTCCCCTATCGGCATACCGGCTTCCCAGTTGTAGGCTCCGTACTTGTCGAAACCTTCTTTCATTGTCTCTGCCATACGACGCATACCAATGGGTGAAATAAGTTGGTACATTACACCAGCTTTGTCTGCTGAACGTACTGCACCTGTTGAGAATGTTGTTCCACCTTGAGCTACAATTTCAATGCGTTTTTGTGTTGTGTCTGAATTAAGTGGTGGGCAGAATTGTTGGATTGTGTCAAACATGATATTTATTTGTTCTGGTGTGGGTTCGGTAGCTTGAAGATCGTCTATAAAATCTTTTTTAGTGAGTTCTTTAACTAAATCAAATGGATGTTTTATGTGTGGCTCATTTGTGTACTTACCGTCTTGTGTGTAAGTTAAGCTATATTCCTCTTCTTTGAAACAAAATTTGTTGTCTTTGTTTTCTACTAGAGGCCCTCTGATTTTACCTGATCGATCGATGTATTTCTTTCCTACTTCTAGTTGCATGTTATTCTCCAAATGGATTTGTGCCTGATAATGAGTGTGGTTGTAAAAAATGACCCCAGTGGTAACACCAGATGCGGCCAGTGCGGTTAATTTCTTCTAGTTCTTGCTTGGTCGGTTTCCAACAAGAAATTACTAATGGGTTGCGTTGTGAATCGTATGTCATACACACATTGAGTGCGTCACATTCGTCTCTAGATAGTTCGTCAGGTTTGTCGAACACAAAATTGGATTGATCAAAGTTAGAAGGAAACATTCTCAATCTCCTCAGTATCTATTTGTGTTATGTCGATACTGTATTTAAGTTTTCTTGCTGTGTTTAGTATGTGTTCTTTTTGTTCAAAAGTGCAATTGTGATTTGTGTAGATTACGATCTCAAATGTACCTAAGAAT
>JAULBV010210152.1:0-16257 GCA_032358295.1 Pterothamnion heteromorphum | reverse complement strand
ATTTATCCTGATAAAATTTAATGGCTGCATCTTGCTTCGCTGTTCTTTCTTTACTTTGATTAACAAATTGGTTTACATCACGAAACATTTTTTCATATTGATACGCTTCAGATGAATTACCCTTTCTTATTTTGTCTTTATTTGTATTATAATATCCCCTTATTTCATCAAGGCGTTGGTCAAACTTCTGCCTATCCACATCTCTAACTCCTTGCGGATTTACATTGTTTATTCTTTGTCGGTCATATTCATCTAACGCCTCCATTTTGGCTTGCTTCTTAGCCATCAGTTGACCATAAAGATTAGTCGAAGGCGTAGCATCAAATGTTACTGCACCTGCACTATAAAGACGGGGGTCGTTTTGGACTGCCATTAGCCGAATTTTATTTTTTGTTCATTTCTTAAACCTCTCATTTGCCTTCCCATCCCATCTGCACCATAATTTTGAGAGCCGCCATATTCTTTGTTATATAAATTATAATTCTGTAAATTTTGCAACCCACCAAAGATATTAGACATCCCTGCATTAGCGGTTTGATTAGCCGCCCCTGCTTTCATTGCGAGTAAATTATATTTTCTTTCAAATGGTTGTTGTTGGTTGACCTCAAAAGCCATTCTATCTTCCCCTGCTTTCATTCCGGTTGCTTGACCTAATTCTCCAAAGCGTTGATTTTTTTGTTGCTCTGCTGCTACTTCTGAATTTAATGAAGCATCATTTTGTGCCCTAAGAATTGAAGATATTCCAGCTTGCCCACTTCTTCTATCTTGCAATGAAGATATTCCGGTTGCTACCCCCCTACCAATATTATTCATTTGCCTTTTGTACATTGCACTATCTGTTGGGGATACACCGTATCTAGTTAATGCTTGGTTATAATATTGAAGGATGCCCTGATTTTGGGCGTACTGCGGGGATTGCATTTTTTCTAATTGCTTCTGTGCTTTCCCGGCTTTAATGCCGCCAACGATTGATTGTACTAATCCTGCTCCTGCTGAAATTAAAGGTAATAATGGTAGAGGCATAGGGTATTGTTTTATATTATCTTATGTTTAATGCAGAATCTATATACCTGCATTGGATTTCATTCAAAGTTACCAAATCTGCTGCATTTGTTTTTTGGAATTTTACCGTAATATAGCCGCCTTTCAAAAAGTCCCCATTAATCTTCCCGCCCCGTGAATTGCTATCTCTTTTGAAGGATGTGGTTGGCATACCTTCCAATACGGTAAATTCTGCTGCTACAAGATTGCTTTCCTGCCTTTGGCTTCCGTAGGTCTTGGTATCGGTATAAATAACCGGACAATGCCATATATCGCTTGCTACTTCTGCTACACTCTGCCACCCCTTTTTTTGACCTACATTGGGGTTAAATACAAAAGTTATGCTTGCGTTATACTGTGTTCCAAAAAAGTTACAATAAGCTGCTAATTCACTTGTTTTCCAAATTTGCCCGTTTTTCCATTGGTAAACGGTATCATCTGCTGACATAGCCCATTCGGGATAGGCGTCATAGTTATCACAACAAAAGGCATTTCTCGTTTCATTGAAAGAATAGTTCCTATCCGTAACCGCCCCGTTTGTTCCTGTTCCGGCTTGCAATATGGTGTGTGCCTGATTTTCAAAACTATCCCAATACTTCATCACTTTTGCAATGCTTCCGTTGCTTCTTATTATTTCTTGGTTATAAGGAGTAACGTAACCCGATAACGTAAACTGCCCCTTATAAAGTAATCCCAAATCGGTAATCCCATCACCAGATAGTCTCACTTCCCTTCCGGTAATTACATCAACAAAATAATCGGCTATTGGGCTGCTGCAAAGATTAGTCGCATACCCTGATAGTCCATAAGTACCCTGATAGTAGCTTATGTTATTAGTAGTAATAATATCGCTTGTTGTTACTAATTGTGAATTGCCATCGTTATTTTGGATAAACCTTGCATATACCCCAAACTGACCAACTCCCCTATCCTGAAATACCCGTAATATTCTATCCCTTGTTTTTAATCTTCTGATGTCGCCTTTTGCCCTGTCAATGGTGTCAAAATCGGACTCATAAAACCTATTAAGGTTATTGATATTTGTGTCTTGTTGATATGATTGCCCCCATCTTAGTTGAACGGGGTTATAAATCCTTGCGGCATTTTCGTCTAATATCCACCCCCTTCCGTTTGAATTTACTGAACTTTCAAAATATTCACTATACCTTGCCGAAGTAAAAAAACTTGAAAGGGTGGTAGTTGAATTTACAAGCGGGTAGTAGTTTCTTGTATTGATATACATATCACCGTCTAACCATTGGAATGATGCGGGTTGACTTGCTGTTTGATTAAATACTTCCCCGTTGTGATATTTTACCCCTGCTATTTCAGTAAATCCGTATTGTTGCCCCCACTCAAAAAAAACCTGTCTGTCATCGTTGTTTCTTGAATAAGGTGTATATATTTTTATAAGCGAAAAACCATTTGCACCGGGGCTTGGATAAGAAGGCGGTCTTTTTACTTTCAGGAATGTACCCGTACTTGCAGGAACAGTCATTGTCCTTTCTACTGTTCCTAATATTTCAAAATCTGGTTGTGGGTCATAACTATTAAAACTTACACTACCTGTTCCACCTGTGTTAATACCAACTATTTTTACATGGTCGCCTTTATTAAATTCATAACTTGGTATAAACCCTGTATCTTTTTCGTTTTGATAGGTAAGATTTTGTATGCCGAAATAATAAAAGTCTGCATCTGACTGCAAATCACAAGTAACCATGTATAGCGGTGGTGGTGTAAGTGCCGCCCTTAACCATTGAAAAGAAACCGCATTTTGAGGTGGTATATGATTTATTAATGCCGTTATAATAGGGTAAGCAGAATTTCCAGAAAAAGCATCGTAGTCTGGTGTTGTTACTGAAAAGTCGGTAGTATCTAATGATGATTTTGTATAAGAAACTATATCAATCGGTTTCCCTCTTTCATCAAAATAAATTAAAGCAAATCGCTGACCACTACTCCAATCCCAACAAGAAGTGCTGTTACCAAAAGAAACGGAAGCCCCTGTTGATGTAGTTGTAAAAGCTGTTATAGTACCTGCCCCTGTTGTTGTTTGTATGCTGAATATACCCGCCCCTAATAAAGTTGTAGATATATTAGCCCCGTTTAAAAGTGTTGCAAGTGCGGTTGCTACATCTTGTACAGTATCCGCTAACAATGCAACATAGCTAACATTTTTAGGCGAAGCATCTCCACCTATTCCTGAACTATATGTAAACTGAATTTGATAAGTTGCTCCCGGTTGAACGGCAGTAATAAATGTCATTACACTATAAGCACTTGTATAAGTATGAGCAATACCGCCTGTGGCAAGCCCCGCACCTATCACTACGTCAATATCTTCTCTTGCTATTTTATCATAGCCTTCTGTAATGCCTCCGTAGATTATTACGTTACCGTTTAATAATTCAAGTGTATTGGCAATATCGGGTATTCTATCGTAGTAATCGTCAACATATCTTGGGTCAAGTGTTGGGTATGTTCCATCGTTATAAAAGCTATAAAAATAGGAAGAATCAGGAGTGATATTATTTTGCACCATATCCAATTCTTCAATAAGAAACATATCACCCCACACATTGCCCAATGATTGCTGTCCTACAATTCCTAATTTAGTAGCATCACCCCCACCTGCTATTACGGGTATTGATATATAATTATTTTTTGTAGGGTCGTTTTGTGTAGTTGGGTCAAACCCATTAACAGGAATTGGTACACTTGAAATTGGTGAAAGTGTTGACTTTTCTAAATTTGCATACCCCCAATAATAACAAAACCTGAATAATTTGCCAGATAATCTGTTTACGTTTACGGTAGCATCATTTCCGTATCCACCTAAATTACCTACAAACGGAGGTACTAATGGTGCATTTTTAGCAGCATTAATCATATCCTCTGTAAACGGAGATAATGTAGATACTGTGTCTATGTTTAAATATCTTGGTCTGTTATCGTCTGTATCGTTACCATCAGTCCAATAAATTAAATCACCGTCACTATCTGGTCGGTAAACAATAGCCATTGAATGTACGGGGAAGTTTCTATTTAACCTTAAAATGTCCGTAGCACTATCTACCCCGCACCTGAATATTTGTGTAACTACACCTGTTTCTATTGAAAGCTGATAAATACCATGATTAGTATTGCTATTCCAGTTAAACCAAAAAATTCTTCTTTTTACCGAATCATAAAAAGAACCAACACATTCATTTGTTCCTGCGGGTAAACTTGAATTTGGAATAAGATAGTTACCTTTTATGTTTTCGGCAGTAAGCCCATTTTGTCCACCATAAAAGCGGATATTGTTAGCTGATATATGCTGTACAGGAGAAATATCAGTTTCTTTATCATCCAAATTAAGGATGCCACCAAATCTTTTTATATCTATACTCATATATTACGGGGCTGGATATTCACGGCAAACTAATTTTACTTCTGCTATTAATGTATAACTTGTGTTATCTGTTGGATAAGCTAATCTGCACTCAACATCACTATCTTTAAAAAGTACACTATCTCCCGGTGCAGCCCACACTATTCCGTATTGAGAAACAGTATCTACGTTGCCCCACAAATATCCTTGCGGTTGTGTTATTCCGCTAACACCAATATTAGTACCTATCCCATAAATGGATACAATATTATAAGGCAAAAAAATTGGTAGCACTATTTGTTAATTTTTATGATTTTACTGCTGCTCTTGTCATTTCCTGTGAACTTTGATATGCCTCACTTGTTCTAATCGGCTTCCATTTAGCAAGGGCTTTTCTTCTATCTTCAAAATAATCATGCCTTCTCATTTGAATATTTGAGTTCGATACATGAGTTTTTGCCGGAATAGAAATATTGTCCTTCCATCTTATCCACGAAATCAATGCTTCTCTAAATTGAACCGGAAGATAATATTCACCGCCTGCTTTTGGAGATGAAACATATTCCAACATCACATATTCGTATTGGTAATTTTGGTTTAAAAGAATTACCCCATTACCAACATCTACTTTAAAACTACCTACAAACGGAGAGCCACTTGGCACACCATATATGTTAGTGTAAGCATACCCGTTCCAATAGTTATACCAATAAATATTCCCGTAATTAGCTGCCCCTAATGTGTTGTCTTGTGTTTTTTCTATTCTATCGGGGAGTAAATCTGCATACGTTGTTAGTTTATCATCGTAGTTTAGTGGTATAATCTCACCTACGCTATTTAGTACACCTACCTTTGACCAATTAACATAATCAGCCGGAAGCGTTACCGTTAGGTTTGCGTTTATAGGAAGTTTTACGGATTGTATTTTATAAAAAGCATCAATCCCCAAGTCCTCAAATCCACGATAAGCTATATGCCATATACGGCTATACGACTGCTGACTAAGTTTTGCTTCGTCAAGATAATCCGTAATAACAGATTCTAATGCTATATATGGTTGATGTTGTGACATACCTTTAATTTATATATTTCCACTTATATCCACCGCAACTATAAATATTATTTCTACACGCCTTACCTACGTTCCCATGTAACAAACCTAATTCCCTTTCAATTTCGCCAAGAGAACCCCAATAAGCTATTTCTTTTTTACCATCCATACTAAGCTGAACGACTTGTTTGCTATTGCAATGATTTACCCCTTTCTTACCAACCCAATACCCTTCCCCTTTTTTAAACAATTTGACTAAATTGTTTTCAATAGCATGAACAGTATTTTCTTTATTTGTAACCCACTCAAGATTTGAGATGCGATTATCTGACTTAATCCCGTTTTTATGATTAACGCATGGCTTGTTTTCTGGGTTTGGAATAAACGCATCTGCTACTATTCTATGCAGCTTACAATACTTTATTTTCCCATCCACACATAGCCCAACAATCGCATACCCAATCTTCCCAATTACCGGATTAAGCAGCCTATCCTCCGTTAATCTTAAACTACCATTTTTTGTTTTTACCCACCTTGATAATGACTTAATATTAGACATATTGCTAACTTTATATAAGCCCTCCCACCCCTTAATATCTTTCCATATTTCTCTCATTGTAATGCTATTATTGCTGCTTCATTCATTATATAATGTAATTCACCTCCAATTTCAACGGGTTCGCCCCACAATTTAACCCTGTAACCAACTGTATTTGGTTTTAATTTCATAGGTCGTTTTGGTGTACCACCGCCAACGGCAACTATCATAACTCTGTTACTTGGCTTTCGTACTGAATCGGGTATAAACAAACCACCTTCGGAAATTTCACTTCCCATAAAGGGCTTAACTACTACATTATGCAAAACAGGTTGTATCATTTTTATGTTGTTTTAATCGCATCCAATCCGTCATTTTGAACGTCTTGTGGCATTTGCCTTTGGAACATTAATTGTGTCTTCATGTAATCAACAATTACTGTAAAATAATCCGGTGGCACATTAATGGTGCTTGTCAAATCCGTACTTGTTCCACCGCTAATCATTGTTACACTTGCTGTATATTGACTAAGTATAATAGTGCTTATTACATATATCGCATCGGCTTCCTGATAAGCTAACAACTTATTAGGTATCTGCCTTCTCCCTGAATTAAATGACCGTTGATTTTGAGTTAGCCAAACTACGTTTTGAGATAGTTGATTATTAGCAGCATCTTTAAATACCAATATTGGCACACCATCGTTCTCGCCTATGCCTACGGGTATTTGTGGGAGTGCTATTTTCCATAAGAAATTTTCATCCTTTGTAACTGCTATATCTTTGAAGGTTGTATAAAAACCATTGTTTACATACGATATACCTTCTAATGCAATATTACCCTTATAGTTTTGTTGTGCTGCGGCGGCGATAGAAATGTCTAACCATTTGTTGACTAAGCCTACTGTAATTTCAGCGTCATCAGATGGTTGTGAACCATAAATCTGCCTGCGAATAAGTTCGATATATGTACGCCTGTTCATTATTGTCCATTGTTTTTAACATCACTTGCATATTGCATAACAGTACCAAACTGCAAACTAACCCCTGCTAACATAAATGCTCTTGATAAAATTTGTAAGCAATCGGTTTCTGACCAAATAGGATTTTGACTTGTAGCAGGATTCCATACCGGAATACCGTTGCTATCTTCTACATAACCCCAAACGATACTTGGAGGGTTTCTTACATAACTCATTTTAGCTTGGTCTTGGCTAAATGGTCTTTCAGGGAAAAACTGAAACCCTTCATGTCTTATAAGATAAACAGGATTTTCAACTACGGGGTCAATGTCTGAATATTTGTAAGAAGCAAATCTGTCTTGCTGTATAAATCTTATATTGTAATTACCGTACACACTCCACATAGCATCTACATATTCGTAGTCACTTGGGAAAGGTGCAATTCCGGTTGTTGAATTAATTGGAAGGATAGTATTATAAATTAGGGGAGAAATAGAATCCCTTACCCTTTCATTTTGCCCGAATTGTACTACTGCGATTGGACGTTGGATTTGGTACTTCTGATACTCCCCTAATAAATAATCTGTATAGGAACGTTGTGCCTGATTTATGCAGATGTAAAAATCATTTGGTGAGCCGTAGCCTTGTTGCAGGTTTTTACTCAACCCGTAAGTCCAAACTTGAAACATCTGATTTACGTTCATCTTACACTCCTATTGTTTTTAACTGCTCTAAAAATTGTCTGCCTTCATCACTGTTTGTCATTGCCAGTTCAGTAAGGTATTCGTATGCTTTTCTATTTGACGGCACTTTACCTATAAAGCCCTTACCTCCTGCCCAAAGTGCTGTTCCTTGTTGTGCTGTTAAATCAATCTTGGCATCCAAAATAGCCTTCCTTACCATCCACGATACTTCTACTTCTTTTGAATCAACAAGCCTTTCAAATGCTTCGGGCTGCAAATCTGCTTTAATCATCAGTTCCGACCTTATTCCGTCCGGTGTTTTGGGATAACCCAATTCATCCACCAATGATATTCCCATAAATACTGCAACCTTCTTCACTTTATCTTCCGGCATTTCATTTGCCTTTGTAATCATTTTGATACGGTGCATTTGCTTTTCAAGTCTTAATGCTTGTTCTGATTGTGCATCATACTCGTAAAAAGAATATTTCCCTGCCCCGTTTCTGTTTTTGCCTACGTTGTTGGTATTTACTCTTGCGAACTCCAACTGATTTTTTTCTGTTATTGGAATCCTGCAAATACCATCTTCAAACAATAAGCCTATTCTGTTCTTGCTGATATAAGAATTGGGCTTGTCCATATCCTTTATCAAATCCGTTAAATCACTCTGCCATATACTTTTCGTTCCTCTTATCAAATAAGCCCTTTCGGTTTCTTTCGTCTTTGGGTTATAGCAATTATCGCAAATGCCATCTAACCATAACCTTCTTTGCTTTTTTCTCACCAACCTAAAAACAACATATTGCCTTTGTGGTATATTATCTGTTTCAATTACTGATGAGAAAGAGCCGCTATTACTACCAACTAATTCATTTAGTGTTGGTGTTTCTGTTGAACTCTGTGATTCTTGTACTTGTTTTAAAGTTGCCATTTTTTTGAATTTTTAAATGTTAATCGTTTAAGGCTTTTTTTAAAATCAGCCCCCTCAAATAAGGGTGTATATTTAAGAAGCAGCCCGTATTTCAGGGCTGCTGTCTTTGAAAATTATGCCGATACAATAACGAACTGATTGGCTGCACATACACGCAAACCTTTGTAAGTCATCATACTCACATGGTCACGGGCTGTCCCGTCAGAAGGGTTCATTGAACCACCACCCCACTGCCATACACGAATACCATTTCCGGTTGTACCACCACCTTGAGGTGTTTGTACCATTACAGAAATGTTCTTCATTGGAGTATAGGTTTTAGCATCAGGAACTACTCCTTGTGGAGCAATAACACCATAATTACGGAAGTAATCTGTTGTAGGTGTTTTACCTGTTTGAACCTCTGTGTTCCAAGGGCTGTACTCTTTAGCTTTGAACAATACACCGTCAATAAGCATTTGTTGTGTACCGTAAGCTACGGCTGCTTCCTGACAGTTTGTTCCGCTTCCCCATACATAAGCACCTGCTGGATATTCCTTAAAGATACCATCGCTGAAATCTTGTCTTTGGTAAATATCCATCAACCAAACATTTTCTTTTGCACAACCGTTTACTTTCATAACACGGGTAATTTCATGCAATTTAGAAATGTCTAATGTTCCCGGAGTGTAGTTTACACTTACACCTGCATCTGTAATTTGAGGGATAAAGCCTTGTGTACCTACTGATGTAGTTGAAAGCAATCCTGAATTATCTACTGCATCACCACGCATCAGTTTAGACTCAATGCTGTTTACAAAACGAACATCTGTTTTAACAAGTGATTTGTAGGTAAACAATGAAGTTCCTGCTTGTCCACCACCTGCGGGTGCTGACCCTGTAATACCATTAGTATAGTAAACATCGGTCATTTCAGCAAGGTCGGTAGCTGCATAATCTTCCCTGATTTCAGTAATGTTGTTATTGAACTGTTGGTCAAGGTGTACTTGTGGCTCAAAATTGCTTGAAGCCTCACCAACGTCAACTAAACCACCGAAAATCAGAATCTCACCTGCAAGCAGGTTAGCTGAATTTGCAGATACGAAAGCCTGTCCTGATTGTTTAGGACGGATAGTACATTGGTCAACGGAAGGAACGGTTAAGATTTGGCCTTCAATGTTTGAAGATGCAATTCTCACTGTTTCACCTACACGCAATGCACTATAAGTACCCGAACTATAAAGGTCGCTTGCCGGAATGTTTACCGTTACAGTTGCCCCTGCTGCGGGTGCTACAACTGCTGCTAAGTTTGTTGCAGCAAATTGGTTTTTGCCCCTGCTCTCAAACCAGAAAAAGTTTCTGTTTTTAACAATGTGCTGACCGTCAAAAGCACCTATCCATTGGAAAAAGTAATCGTACATTTCCGGGCCATATTTTTCAATGTACTTGTTATAATATTGTGGCGTAAGCAACTGTAAGCCGCTTATAATCGCCTGTGTCGCCCCACCCGTTACTTTTATCATTCCGGGTTGGAGGATATTTGAAGTTGGTATTCCTGCCATTTGATTTAATTTTTAAAAATGTGATTGCTATTGTTTGTTAGCATCACCCAAAAAAACTATCTCTCACTTCATCCAATTCTGTTTTATCTTCTTTTGACAATATTGTTGTTCCGGGATTACTTGTTTCATCAACATTTATTTTCTTCTTCCCTTTTATGTATGACTCAATAGCTTTGTTAGCACTGTCATTTGCAATTTTTGAGAACAGGGCTTTTTTGTTTTTAATGAGATAATAGTCCTCTATCATTTCATTAGTTTTTAACGTCTTGTCTTCATTAACCCAAAGGTCAGCGAATAAGCCATTTGCATCATAATTCCCCTTTTGAAAATCTTTCATCAGGGTTGACAACATTGTTTTGTCTTCATCAGTTACACCGAATGTTACGGGGAAATCAACGACTTCGTTTTTCACCGCTACGGTTACGCCATCGAAGGTTTTCAAAGAATTATCAACGGATTGGATATAGCCTTCATCGTACTTTTTCGCATTGTCAAGTTCTTCTTGCGTTGGCGGTTTTTGTTCGGATGATTGAGATATATCGGGTAATACTATTTGTGACTTTAATTTATCTAATTCTGGTTTTGCAAGTTTGGCTTCCATCCTTCTGTTCATCTTTATATCATTCACCTTCTCTTGCCACTCTGCCTTTCTTGCGTCAAACTCTTCTTCTAATTCATCATCTCTTTGAAGTGGTTCTTTAGGGAAACCAAATTCTTTATTATACTTGTAATCAATTTCTGCTTGCGACAATCCTGCTTCTTTGTGCTTTAATTGCAAAGACATTTTTAAAATCTGCTCTGCTGTTTCATCATTCACTTCTGCCGCAGATAAAGATTCAAGCCTTTCTTGTGTTTCTAAAATCTCCAACACTTTTTTCCTATCGCCTTTAGCAATAGCTTGTGCAAGTTTTTTACTTTCTTCGTTTTTAAACTTTACCTCTTGTGTGGTTTGTTCTTTGAGTTTTTTGATTTCTGCTTTGGCGGTTTCTTCGTTTTCCCAACCGAAGTCATTTATCCATGTTTTTGTAGGTTCGGGTGTCGGTTCAACTTTAGCTTCTTCAACCTTTGGTTGCTCAACTTTCGGCTGTTCCACTACGGGTGCTGCTGCGGGTTCTGTCTTTGGAACTTCCACACCCCACATATTACCCGCTAAGGCATTGCTATCAACGGTTATTTCCTGCCTTCCCGAAGGGGCTTGTGTTTGTACTTGTTCTTCTGTAATTGTTGCTACGTCTGACATAAAATATTATTTTTTATTGTTTGGTAAAAGGGCTTGTTTCAGGCGATACGTTGCCATTGCCCCAAATTTTCGTTGTTCTACTATCGTTGTTCTGCCTGTCATGGGTTAGGGGAAGATGATGATTTGAATGGGGGTATTAGACATTGAATTATTTTCCCCGTTAATATTACTCAAAGTAATTGTGTTATCCGTACCCCTGATAAACAACCAAGGGCCTGAATCTTCTGGTTGTGTATTATTTATTATTAACCACGTTTTACTCGCTGGGAACGCACCAGATAACGTAGCTATATAACTGCCATTAGCATTATACGTCCAAACCACCGTTCCCCCCAATGTATTCATAAGTACAGTAGCAACAGGAGCATCGGTTCCCGTTTGGGTCAAGAGGGCCATGTAGATTTTTGTTCCGTCAGGGTAGCCTGCTGCGTAGCCCGCCGGACTTCCACCTCCACCACTGCTTGCACCTATGATTTCAAAAGTTGCCATGATTTTTTAAGTTTATAATTAAGCTATTGTTACCGTACCCGTAGTAGTACCTACACCTATGATTATAATTTCAGTTGTCATGATTAACCTATTTTATTGTTGAATTGAATAAGTCTGTAAACGTCTGCACCACCGCCTTGCAGTTTCAGGAATTGCGTATTGACGGGAACTGCATAAAGCCCTGCTGCACTAATCGAACTTACTGCCGAACCCGTTGCAAGGTTTACGGCTTGCACTCCCGTCCAGTTTATTGCTAATTGCGCCCCGTAGTTTCCTGCCGGAATAGATTGCCCCAAAGACATACCATTGTCAAGTGTACCATAGACATAAATTGGGGCTGCAACGGGGGCAACGGCTTGAATTGTTACCGTATCCCAACCACCAACTTCAAGTTCTATGTGGTACACATTCTGTTTGTACTTTGTGGTCAAATCTTGTGAATTAACTATTGACATGGCTTTTATTTTTTAGGCCACCATCGGCTGTGGCTGTGATTGATTTTGTTGCTGTATTTGTTGTTCGTTCATTTCCGGTTGCTGTTCCATTTCTTCTTGCCCGTTAATCATTTCTGCCGTTTCTCTTGCTAATGGTATCGCTATATTTTTTATTGATAATTCCATTAATTCTACAAGGGATGGCGGTAAAGTTCCCGGTCTTGTAGTTTGTCCGTCCGCACCTACTGTTTGTGGTGCTGCCATTAATTTTGCTAATTCAAAGACACCACTAAGTACAATCTTCTCCTTATCAACCTTGCCTTGCTTTTCGGATTGCTCACCCTTCATTCCTAATTCCATTTCGAGGTTCTTTCCTTTTTCCTGCTCACCTATAACGGCAGCTTCTTTTTGTGCAGCGAAAGTTGCTTCCTGATTTTGCTTTTGCATAGCTTCTTCGTACATGAGCATTTTTTTCTGCCCACGATTAAAGAAAGCCCACGCCATCTTTACATCTTCTTTTGATATCTGCATTAACTGAAAAGGATTAATAAACTTTATTAAATCCTGATTAGCCTGAATAGACATCATCATCATTTGTTCAAACTTATCAATATCGTATTGTGTTGGCAAGAATTTAATATCAGTAGAAAATTGTCTTAGCCCTACCGTTTCCTGCTTTAGTATTTTTCTATATGCAGCACTACCGTAATTAACCGAATCCTTCAACAAGCAAGATATTTTTCTTGCCGTAATCTTCATACATTCGGAATACGCTTTATAAATATAATCGGTAGCGTTTTCTGCTTCGTTCTGTGAGGTTTCTACATTCCCTGCCGTTACTCTTGGTTGTACTGCTGCCGTAATCAGATTTGGGTCTTCACCTAAATCATCTTTTAATATCTGATAGTGGAACTGATAATCACGGATAAGCCCGTCCATCTGTCCTAAAAATCCTGTGTTAGCAAGTTCAACTATTGGAATAGGTATCGGGTTTCCCTCTGCATCCCTTCCCCTGTAATAAATATCTCCTGTTTGGTCATATAGTTTTTTATAATCAATAGCCTTATTACCATCATCGCCTAATCCATAATCAATAGATTGTAAGGCATCTTCATTAATTGCCGAACCCGTTGGTCGCATCCTTGCAACTACTTGTTGCATTTTCAGCAACGCCAAAATCATTCCGTCAACGGCTGCTTCAATTTTTTCCGGTATCGCCAAATTCCGCATAGCATAGTTCTGCGGCATATAAAATGAGTAAGAAAATTCAGCGTTACCGATTTCTTTAGGGTCTTGTGGGCGAATCATGTTATCCTTTAATCCCCATTGAAGTAACTTATCGCAATCGGGTAAATAAACCCCACGATAAATATTCCAATTCTTATCGCCTATAATTTCCTGATTTTCCGCTTTTGGCTTTGGTTTGCCTGTTCTTGTTTTTGGTGTACCCTTTTCAATATAAGTGCTGCCTGAAAGCGCAGTAGTTGTCTTAGTGTATGTGTCGTTATCAACGGATTTTAATTCAAATTCAATCGTTCTGATATTCCATTCATCATAGGGACGCATATAAGAGGCTACCCAAACCTCTGTCCATTGCATATTAGTCCATTGTTGGTAGTCTTTGCACTTTTGAGCAATCTCCCACAATTCTTGTTCGCTTAAAGCATTAGGGTTATTGGGGTTAAATTCTTTACCCCACATTCTACGCAATTCACTTATTTTTCTTGAAGGGAGATGACCACGCCACGAAGTATCTCTAAAATCAGGATAATCTGAATACGAATAAATAATGTTTTCCGGCTTTAGCCATTTCACATGAATAACACCTTCGCTATCCATATAAGTTTCTGTACCCACTAAAAGAGTTTCAGCCGCATCGTGCAGCATTTTTTCTTTTAGTACATCAAACCATCCGTTTGAGGAAAGGACATCGTTGCAGCCCGTTTCGTAAAGTATTTCCTCCGGTAGTCTTTGTATCTGTGGTTGCCAAAGAAGTAGTTCTTCTTGGTCAACTGGCAATTCTTGGTTTTGCGGAATAAGTTGTACCCCCGATTCCTGTTGTAGTTTAAGTAACTGCTCTTTGTTGTGAAGTATAAATTCAATCTGTTCGTATGCTTCCTTTTTTTCTTTTACTGAAAGTGTGTCAATAGCCGACACCTGTATTTTTTCTCCCCGCTTCATCCACCTACCCACCAACCCTGATGTAATCCTGTTGACAATTTGAAGGGCGTTCCAATTAAGCGCTATGTAATTTTGCTTACCATTAAACTGAAACCTGTCCTGAAACATTTGCTGTACGTTAATCCTTCCGTTAGCATAGTTTCTGTTCTTAATAAATCTGGCATTTCGGTTATAGAAATAACCTTGTAAGCCAGACATTACATAACCAAAAATTTCCTTTGAGATTGCAAGTCCATATTCTTTAGAGGACTTGTCTTTTACACTTTCAGTCGTTAGCTGAAACTGACGCATTGAATCTGCGCCTTGAGAGGGTTGACCGGATTGCGGTAAATCTGGCATTGGATTAAAAACGGGGTATTAGGTACGGATGCTAAATTACGAAACTTTTCTATAATCAGCCCAAAAATTAATTATAAACCACTTTTTTTGTTGGATAAACCTGTACTAACGGCATCTTCTTTGGCAACTGCTTTACCGGACGTTCTTGTAAAACCGAAATTAAGATAAGGAACGTAACCAATATGTCAAACTTAGTCCTGTCGTATGGGTCAAATAATAGTGCATTATCTAATATCTCAATCCAATCTATTTTGTCGCAGTGATTTTCAAAATAGGAAATACCGTTGTCCAACTGCTTTGTTAAAGAAAAAGGTGTAATGGGTGTTCCCTTGTGCCTTTCCTGTGTTTCTACTTTGGTAGGGTCAATCATGCTTTTGGGATATTTACCTAAATACCCCAACTTTCCCCTGTCCTTAAAAAATCCATAGTAGTCGTCAGCCGTATGTTCGTACCAAATCAAATACCCCATGTACTCACCTGCAAGCAGGACTTGTGTGTGTAGTTTATCCTTGTCCGAAGGTCTGCCATACAGCATACCTATTACTTTTCCGGTGTTATTGGGGTCAAGTATGTCTGACCGTCTGCCCATCAAAGCACAGGCCTTAGAGCCATATTTTCTACCACCCTGACTGTTTGAGTAGCTATCCACCGCTATTGCCCCATCATCCGTCCTTCCCGGACAATTAACCCCGTTGACCTTTACCACCCTATTCGACTGAAACTGCTCTTCGCTTAAACCCCAAGTCATTTCCCAATGGAAACTCTTTTCGTTGTCTGTAATATCTCTCCATTTTACCTTTTGGGTATCTCCATCTCTATAAAAAATCACTTTCCTTTTATAAACAGGGTTTGCTTCAAGTTCTTTTTTTCTAAGGTTTATATTGAATGAATTAAAGGCGCAATCGGTATTTGCGGCCTCAAACATCTCTTGAACCGTACATGGGTTTTGACGGATTTCTTCTTCTAATAAATCCCCTGCAAGCCCAACCCTGCGGCTTAATACATAGGCTCTTGCCCCTAATCTAATATCATCTTCGGATAACTCACTAATTGTATCTCCCGTAATCGGGTCTTTTACTACCCACCTATTGACAAGGTAATTATATGTTTCTTCATCAGGTGCATCTATTACCGACATACCGTACCTATCAATAAAGCCTTCGTAGTTATCAAAGGCTTCTGTAAAGTATGTTACAAATCTGTTAGGTGTCTTTTTCCCTCCGGTTTTGAATTGGTTTGCACCCTCCCAAAATTTCTTAAATTCTGCACCACCACCTTTTGTAAGTTCGTTTACGGTACTTGGGGCTTCGCAAAATCCTACCCGCTTCGCACCCTTAACCATTGTTTTAGTAACCTTAGAAATAAACTTTGAGAACTTTACATCTAACGGCCACTTACCGCCTTCGTCTGCCAGTATTCTCGTCATACGTCCCCGGTCATAGGCATTTTCCA
>JAULBV010210041.1:0-16290 GCA_032358295.1 Pterothamnion heteromorphum | reverse complement strand
CAACTATTATATTTGAACGAGCTAAAACAGGAGATATTGTTCAAGGATTGCCAAGAATTGAAGAAATTTTAGAAGCCCGTAAAAAATCAGATCATTCATTTAATCCTCATGTAATTTTAGAAGCTAAATTTCGGTTTTATTTGAGTCAAGGTTTAAGTTTATATGATTCTACTAGATTGAGTATTTTAGAAGTCCAATTATTTTTAGTAAAAGAGGTCCAATTAGTTTATCAATCTCAAGGTGTAGATATTGCTGATAAGCATATAGAAGTAATTGTTCGACAAATGACTTCTAAGGTTAAAATAGAAAATGGAGGCGATACAGATTATTTACCAGGAGAAATTGTTGAATTACAAAAAATTGAATCCATTAATAAATCTTTATTGTTACTTGATAAAATAGAAGCATCTTATCATCCTATTCTTTTAGGTATTACGAAAGCATCATTAAATACAGAAAGTTTTATTTCTGCTGCGAGTTTTCAGGAGACCACAAAGGTTTTAACTGATGCTGCAATTTCCGGTAAATTAGATTGGTTAAGAGGATTAAAAGAAAATGTTATCATTGGTCGACTCATTCCTGCTGGTACTGGATTTAATACATACAATAAATCTCCTCTTCTTAATAATGTGATAAATGAAGTTAAGGCAGAAAATTCTGTTATTTTAAATGATAGTTCTAAATTTGAAGATATCATATTAGATGATAGAAGCGCACGAAATTATTCATTAGATTAAATCTTTTACTTATTATATTGATATAAATCGTAATTATTGTTATGTTATGATTTATATGATGATTAATTAAATATGCAAGTGATAAAATGAAAATTACTGAATTATTTAATCTTAGTAAATAGGTTAACCGTTTCTATTATATTTTTATATTTATAAATTATGTCTATTGTATCTTTAGAAGAATTATTAGAAGCAGGAGTTCATTTTGGGCATCAGGCCAGAAGATGGAATCCGAAAATGTTTCCATATATATATACTGAACGTAATGGTATACATATTATTGATCTTGTACAAACAGCTCAACTTTTGACTGAAGCTTATGAATTTATTAAAACTTCTGCGAACGAAGGTAAAACTTTTTTATTTCTTGGTACCAAACGTCAAGCAGCAGGTATTATTGCTCGTGAAGCTATGCGTGCTCAATCTTATTATGTTAATCAACGATGGTTAGGTGGAATGTTAACTAATTGGATAACAATTAAATCAAGAGTTGAAAGATTAAAAGAATTAGAAGAAAAAGAAGAGGCTGGCTTAATAGAGATTTTGCCTAAAAAAGAAGCTTCAATGATTCGTAGAGAATTAAATAAGCTTAAAAAGCATTTAGATGGTATTAAGAATATGAAAAAATTACCTGATTTAGTTATTATTGTAGATCAAAAAAGAGAAACAACTGCTATTCAAGAATGTATTAAATTAGGTATACCTACAATTTGTATATTAGATACAAATTGTAATCCAGAGATTATAGATATTCCTATTCCAGCTAATGATGATGCTATTAGATCTATTAAATTAGTTATAAGTAAAATAGCTGATGCTATTTTAGATGGAAGAAGTAATTAATTAGTATATATTATAGTAAAACATTATATGTATATTTAGGTAGAAGAATCATGTCTGAAAAAATTTCTGTAAAAAATATAAAAGAAAAAGAACTAATTAAAGAAATACGTAGTATCACAGGTGCTGGTATAACAGATTGCAAAAAAGCTTTAAAAGCTTCAAAAGGAGATTTAAATATAGCAATTGATAATTTAAGAAAAAAAGGCTTAGCTTCAGCTAATAAAAAGTCAACTCGTATAGCAACAGAAGGTTTAGTTGATAGTTATATTCATGCTGGTTCTAGAATAGGTGTTTTAGTAGAATTAAATTGTGAAACAGATTTTGTTGCTCGACAAATTAAATTTAAGGAATTAACCAAACATATTGCAATGCAATTAGCTGCTTGCCAAAATGTTCAATATATATCTGTGGATGATATTCCACAGGAAATTATTAACCATGAAATTAGTATTGAAGCAAATAAAGAAGATTTATTAAATAAGCCGAAAGAGATAAAAGATAAAATTGTTGAAGGTCGTATAAATAAAAGATTAAAGAATTTAAGTTTAATGGATCAAGATTTTATTGTAAATCCTGATATCTCAATAGAAGAGTTAATAAAGCAGCATATTGCTTTACTTGATGAAAATATTAAAATTCGACGGTTTGAAAGATTTATACTGGGTGAAGGCTTAGAAAATAAATCAGATAATTTTGCTGATGAAGTAGCTAAAATGGTTGATGTAAATGCATCTAATTAAATTAATAATAATTAATTTATTAAGATATACATCTTATTTTATATTGATAAATCATATTAATAATGTTAAATAATCGATATATCAAGATATAATGAATTATGATAGTAATATTATATTAATAATTAAATTATTTTTGACAAAAAATTAACTTATAAATTTAAATGTATCAACAAGAAATTGATTTGTTTTCTTCATCAGTTCAAGTTGCAGCTGTTGAAGTAGGTAAACATCTATATTGGACAATTGGTAATTATCAAATTCATGGTCAAGTTTTCATTGTTTCTTGGCTTGTTATTGGTATATTAATAATATTAGCTTTTACTGGCACAAGAAATTTAAAAAGAGTACCACAAAAATTTCAAAATTTCATGGAATTTATTTTAGAATTTTTGCAAGATATTGCAAAAAATCAAATAGGTGAAAATGATTATCGGCCTTGGATACCTTATATTTCTACAATTTTTTTATTTATATTAGGCAGCAATTGGGCTGGAGCATTAATTCCATGGAAATTAATTCATTTGCCAGAAGGTGAATTGGCAGCTCCAACTAATGATATTAATACTACTGTAGCATTATCATTGCTTACTTCATTAGCTTATTTTTATGCTGGTTTGAGTAAAAATGGTATAGGTTATTTTTCAAGATATATTGAGCCAACGCCCGTCTTATTGCCAATTAATATTTTAGAAGATTTTACGAAGCCTTTATCATTAAGCTTTCGTTTGTTTGGCAATGTATTAGCAGATGAACTTGTTGTTTCTGTTTTTACTCTTTTAGTGCCTATTTTAATTCCATTACCAGTCATGATTTTAGGATTATTTGCTAGTTCTATTCAAGCATTAATTTTTTCTACTTTATCTGCTGCATATATTGGTGAAGCAATGGAAGGACATGGAGAACATTAATTTGTGGTACTATTAAGAATATTATTATATATAATATTTTAATGAAATCTGTTAATTTTCTATATTTTAGATTTAATATAAAAATATACTTATGGATTCTATTGTTTCTGCTGCATCTGTTGTAGCTGCAGGTTTAGCTGTTGGTTTAGCTGCAATTGGCCCTGGTATTGGACAAGGTAGTGCTGCAGCTAATGCAGTTGAAGGTATTGCAAGACAACCAGAAGTAGAAGGTAAAATTAGAGGTACACTATTATTAAGTTTAGCTTTTATGGAGTCTTTGACAATTTATGGATTAGTAGTAGCGTTATCATTATTATTTGCTAATCCTTATACAGGTTAATTTTATTTTTTACGCTTAGTTTTATTTAGTAAGAAACTAAGCGTTTTATTAACTTTAAATTTTTATATTAGTAAAAATTATATTATTTTAATTATAAGTAAATAATGAATAACTTATTGTTTTTATTAGCTTTACAAGAATCTTCTGCAGAAGCTCCGGGAGGTCTCTTTGACTTTAATGCAACTTTACCATTGATGGCGTTACAATTTCTAGCATTAACTGTTATATTAAATTTAATATATTATAAGCCAGTTAGTAATGTATTAGATGAAAGAGATGAATATATTCGTAACAGTTTAACAGCTGCTTCTGCTGCTTTATTGCGTGCTAATGAATTAACTCAAAAATATGAACAAGATTTAGCTGAATCTAGAAAGATAGCTCAAAATATTATTAAGAAAGCACAACAAGATGCACAAATGACAGTATCCACGCAAATTAAAGAAGCCCAAGTGGATGCAGATATGGTAATTTCTAGTGCATGTGATCAGTTAAATATTCAAAAAGAGGAAGCATTGAAAAATTTAGAAGGACAAGTCGAGCTTTTAAGTAGTCAAATACAATTAAAAATATTAAGTAATTAAGTCATTTTATTTTTATAAATTCTTAAAAATAAGAAGTGTCTCTTAAATTTATATAATTAAATCTATGGAGAAATCGAGTGGAGAATAGTTTCCAAATATTTAGATTGATTAGTGAACAATCTTCAGCAATTAATCATGGTGTTAGTTTTAATCCTAATTTTTTAGAAGCAAATGTTTTAAATATTATGCTTTTATTGTTTGGTTTAATTTATATATTGAAGCAGTTTTTAGGTTCAATTCTGATAATAAGGCAAGAAAAGGTGCTATTTGCTATTAGTGAATCTGAAGAAAGATTAATACAAGCTAATGGTAGATTATCTGAATCTGAAAAGCAATTGGCTCAAACTCAGATTATTATTGATCAAATATTGAATGATGCAGATTTAACTGCAACTAAAGTCCGTCAAGCAATTTTAGAAAAAGGCAAAATAGATGTTGAAAAATTGATTGATTCTAGTAAAGCTAGTATTTTAGTGGCTGAAAATCAAATCAAGCAACAAATCAAGCGACAAATAACTACTTTAGCGCTACAAAAAGTAAGTATGCAATTAAAAACTCAAGTAAATATTACTATGCAAGCTAAAATTATTGATGAAAATATTTTAAAGCTTAGAGGTGATATATGAGTCAAACTACATTGTATAAAATAGCTGTTCCATATGCAGAAGCATTACTTGAATTAGCGGAAAGGTCTAATGCATTGGATAAAACAGCTAAAGATTTAGCTATTATTTCAAAAACGATTGCAGAGTCTAATGACTTAAAGGTATTCTTATCAAATCCATTAGCAAGTATTAATTCAAAAAAACAAGTTATCAGTCAATTATTCGCTGATGAAATCAATGATTTTATATTAAATTTTTTATTGGTTTTAGTAGATCGTCGTAGAATCTCTTTATTAAATATAATTATTGAAAAATACTTTGATTTAGCGTATAAATTAGAGTCAACAATTTTAACAGAGGTATCATCATTTATTCAATTAACTGAATTACAGGAAGATGCTTTAAGAAATAAAATTAAAATTATGAGTAATTGTGAGAATGTAAAACTAATTACAACAGTTGATTCAAGTTTGATTGGAGGATTTATAATTAAAATAGGGTCCAAAGTAATTGATGCTAGCCTTTCAGGTAAGTTGAAACAAATGGCTTTTTATTTAGATACAAATTAATATATATATTTTCATTACAATTATTAATCATATGGCAAATATTAGACCTGACGAAATTAGTAATATTATACGTCAACAAATTGATAACTATGATCAAGAAGTACAAGTTGCTAATGTTGGTAGTGTATTGCAAGTAGGAGATGGTATAGCTCGTGTTTATGGGCTAGATGAGGTGATGGCTGGCGAGTTATTACAATTTGAAGATGAAGAACAAACAATTGGTATTGCATTAAATTTAGAAAGTGATAATGTAGGCGTTGTATTAATGGGGGATGGTCGTAATATTTTAGAAGGTAGTTCGGTTAAGTCAACCGGTAAAATTGCGCAAATTCCTGTAGGTTCAGAATTTTTAGGTAGAGTGGTAAATCCTTTAGCTAAACCAATTGATGATAAGGGTATACCAGCTGTTGCAGATACTCGTTTGATTGAATCTTATGCTCCAGGGATTATTGGCAGACAATCTGTATGTGAACCATTGCAAACTGGAATTACTGCAATTGATTCGATGATTCCAATTGGTAGAGGTCAAAGAGAGTTAATTATTGGAGATAGACAGACAGGTAAAACTACTGTTGCCTTAGATACTATTATTAATCAAAAGGGACAAGATGTTGTTTGTGTATATGTTGCAATAGGTCAAAAGGCATCTTCTGTAGCTCAAGTTGTTTCAACTTTAGAAGAAAAAGGTGCTTTAGAATATACTATTATTGTTGCTGCTAATGCAGACGATCCAGCAACTTTACAATATATTGCTCCTTATACGGGCGCAGCATTAGCTGAATATTTTATGTATAAAGGTAAAGCAACGTTAGTAATTTATGATGATTTAACAAAGCAAGCGCAGGCTTATCGTCAAATGTCATTATTATTACGTCGTCCACCTGGTAGAGAAGCATATCCTGGCGATGTATTCTATTTACATTCAAGATTATTGGAAAGAGCCGCTAAATTAAATCAAGATTTAGGTGGAGGCAGTATGACTGCTCTACCAATTATTGAAACACAAGCCGGTGATGTTTCAGCTTATATTCCTACTAATGTAATCTCTATTACAGACGGTCAAATATTTTTATCAGGAGATTTATTTAATGCAGGTATTAGGCCTGCAATTAATGTAGGTATTTCAGTATCTAGAGTAGGTTCTGCTGCACAAATTAAAGCTATGAAACAAGTTGCAGGAAAATTAAAATTAGAATTAGCACAATTTGCAGAATTAGAAGCATTTTCTCAATTTGCATCTGATTTAGATAAAACAACGCAGAATCAATTAGCTAGAGGACAACGTTTACGAGAAATTTTAAAGCAGGCACAAAATTCTCCTATTCCTGTTGAAGAGCAAACAGCAATAATTTATACAGGTATAAATGGATATTTAGATGAAATTGATTTAGCGAAAGTTAAAGATTTTATATTGGCTTTAAGAGAAGATTTGCGTAATTCAAAGCCAGAATTTGGCAATATTATTCGTAGTACAAAAAAATTAAATCCTGAGTCAGAAGAGTTATTGAAAAAAGCTATATCGGATGTTACACAAGCATTTTCAGTATAATAGTATCTATTTATACTGATAAAATGATCAGGATAGTATTATATTAATATATGCTATCCTTATTTGATATTAAGCAAGGATAAATTTATAATTATGATAAGTACTGATATCCATATTTTTCTAATTCTATTGCTGTTTTTGAATCTCCTGTATATATAATTTTACCTTCTTGCATTATATGTACATAATCAGGTTCTATATAATTTAAAAGTCTTTGATAATGAGTAATTAAAATAATTGCATTATCTTGTGTTTTTAAAGAGTTAATTGTATTGGATATTGTTTTAAGTGCATCAATGTCAAGTCCAGAATCAGTTTCATCTAATATAGATAATTTACTGTTCAATAATGACATTTGTAAGATTTCATTCTTTTTTTTCTCTCCACCAGAAAAACCTTCATTTACATTTCGATTTAAAAAAGCTGTTTTCATGTCAATATCTTCTATTTTTTTTTCAATTAAGCTTAAAAATGATAAAGGATCTAGTTCAGCTTCATTATTAAATATTCTTTTTGCATTATAAGCTATACGTAAAAAATCTGCATTACTAACACCAGGAATTTCTACAGGGTATTGAAAAGCTAAAAAAATTCCTCTATGAGATCTTTCTTCAGGTTCTATATGTGTAATATCTTGTTCATTAAAAAATATATTACCCTGTGTAATTTTATAATTTGGATGTCCTGCAATTACTTTTGCTAATGTACTTTTTCCACATCCATTTTTTCCCATAATAGCATGAATTTCGCCAGAGTTGATTGATAAATTTAAACCATTAATAATATTGATATCATTAATAGTTACATGTAAGTTCTTGATTCTTAAAATATTATTTTGTTTCATTGTAGGTAGTGTTTCTTATTGTTTATTAACCGATTGTACCTTCTAGTTTTAAATTTAATAAACGATCTGCTTCCATTGCAAATTCCATTGGCAATTCATTTAGAACTTCTTTACAAAATCCACTAATCATAAGACTAACGGCATTTTCTAAATTAATACCTCTTTGTAAAAAGTAAAAAATTTGTTCTTCGCCTATTTTTGATGTTGAAGCTTCATGTTCAATTTTTGAATATGGGTTTTGTACTTGAATATATGGAAAAGTATTAGCCTTAGATTCATTATTTAATAGTAATGAATCACATTGAGAATAATTACGTGAATAATGTGCTTTTGGGCCAATTTTAACTAAGCCTCTATAACTGTTGATTGATTTGCCAGCTGAGATACCTTTGGATAAAATACGGCTATTTGTATATTTACCGATATGAATCATTTTGCTGCCAGTATCTGCTTGTTGATGATTATTAGTTAGTGCTATAGATGAAAATTCTCCTATAGAGTGTTTGCCAACTAAAACACAGCTTGGATATTTCCATGTAATAGCTGATCCAGTTTCAACTTGTGTCCATAAAATTTTGGAATTATCTCCTATACAAATACCTCTTTTAGTTACAAAATTATAAATACCTCCTTGCCCTTCTGCATTACCAGAATACCAGTTTTGTACTGTAGAATATTTAATTGTTGCATTTTCTAAAGCAACTAATTCAACAATTGCTGCATGTAATTGATTATTATCAAATTGAGGTGCTGTACAGCCTTCTAAATAACTGACATAACTGTTTTTATCAGCAATAATTAATGTTCTTTCAAATTGTCCAGCTTCTTTATTATTAATACGAAAATATGTTGAAAGTTCTAGTGGGCAATGAGTGTTTGGAGGAATATAACAAAATGATCCATCACTAAAAGCTGCCGAATTAAGTGCTGCAAAGAAATTGTCGCCAATTGGAACAACTGACCCAAGATATTTTTTTATTAAGTCAGGATATTTTTGTATAGCTTCCGTGATAGAACAAAAAATTACTCCTACTTCTGAAAGCTCTTTTTTAAATGTAGTTGCGATGGAAGTACTGTCGAATACAGCATCAACTGCTACATTGCTTAATCTTTTTTGCTCTTGTAGTGATATACCTAGTTTATCAAAAGTTTTTAAAATTTCAGGATCAACTTGATCTAGGCTATTAATTTCTTTCTTATATTTAGGCTTAGAATAATATATAATTTTACTATAATCTATTTTGTCATATTTGAGTTTACTCCATATTGGTTCAGACATTTTTTCCCATTGTTTATAAGCCTTTAAACGAAAATCTTTCATATACTGCAATTCTTTTTTATATGAAGAAATTAGTTTGACAATATCAAGATTTAAACCTGTAGGAAAATCTTCTGAATCAATGTCAGTATAAAAGCCATATTTATATGGTTGATTAATAATTTTATTAAGATTTACAGATGATTGGTTATTTTTATAGCTATTGACCATGATTATATGAGTTATTTTTATTCATGACAAATGATAGTATTCTATCTATATTCTTTATTGTATAATAACAGTAAATCTATGACTTAAGTCAAATTTTTATCAATATATTAAATATTGATTAGATAAAAGTTTTGTACTATAATTTCACGACTATATAAAATAAATGAAATTTGATCAATATCATAGAGCGTATTGATAAGCCATGATGTACTTAAAAGTATATATAAAGTTAATTTATTTTCTTTTACATAAATTTTTCTTAATTTTATACTAATAAGTATATTATGATAATTTTTCATTATAAATTCAATAAATTGTGAACCTAAAGAACATGTAAATAGTAAATTACCATAAAATACATATTGTATTCTTGTAATTTTATTAATAAAATATAAATTCAATAATAGAATATCTTCATATTTTGTTGTTAAAAATAAAATTTTTAATAATAAAAAATTGATATAAATAAAAGAAATGAGTCTTATTAGGAATTCAGGAATTATATAAGTATTATATTGTATAATAATTTGTTTTGGATTTAATTTAATGAAAATATTATTTGGTGTATAAAGTCTCATATAATAAGATTTATTTGAACAATTGTATGTTATTTTGTTAAAACTTAATATAATAATAAAAAGAAAAAAATAACTTAATAATAATCTTAGTATATCTATAATAAAATCATTATTTATATAATTATAAAAAAAAATATAAGTATATATTAAACAACTTATAATTATATATACATAATTAGCACATGGAATAATAAGTAAAGATATAAAAATTGAATAAATCTTATGATCATTTTGTATATTATGAATCCAAGTGGTAGGAGAATAGAGATATTGATTAGAAAAAGAAAGATTGGCTAAATTCATTTTATATGTAATAATAAAATCAAAATAAATAAATAAAAAGTTTATATTATTATAATACTAGGGTAGATGGCGAAATTGGTATACGCATCACATTCAAAATGTGACAACTTTAGTTATGAGGGTTCAAGTCCCTCTCTGCCCATATTTCATAGTTATATATTTTTACAATACATCAAATAATTATATGAGTTTATTAGTTTTAGGTGGTACAGGAACTTTAGGCAGACAAATAGTAAGAAGAGCTCTCAATGAAGGATTTCAGGTTAAGTGTTTTGTACGTAATTTTCGTAAAGCTGCTTTTTTGAAAGAATGGGGAGCTGAGCTAGTATACGGTGATTTAAAGCTACTAGAAACAATACCTTTAGCTTTATATGGTATTACTGCTATAATAGATGCATCTACAGCAAGACCAGATGATTTATATAATGCTAAACAAATAGATCTTAAAGGTAAATGTATCTTGATTGAAGCTGCACAAAAGGCAAATATAAAGCATTATATTTTTTTTTCTATTTTAAATGCTCACAAATATCCATCAATTCCTTTAATGAAATTAAAGCTTTGTATAGAATATAAATTGAGTCAAGCTAATTTAAATTATACAATATTCAATTTATCAGGTTTTTTTCAAGGATTAATTGCACAATATGCATTACCAATATTAGATAATAAATCTGTTTGGATTACGGGAGAATCTACTGCTATAGCATATATAAATACTCAGGATATAGCAAAATTTAGTATTAGAAGTTTATCAATAGTAAAAACAAAAAATAAAATTTATCCTTTAGTTGGATCTAAATCTTGGACTTCTTTAGAAGTTGTTGAATTATGCGAAAAGCTTTCTGGTCAAAGATCTAATATATCTAAAGTACCAATTGATATGTTAAAATTTCTTCGATATTTAACTAAATTTTTTAAATGGACATCAAATATTTCAGAAAGACTTGCTTTTGCAGAAATTCTATCTATCGGTGATGATTTTAATACAGACATGACAGAGGTTGCGAAAATTTTAAAAATAGACTTACAGGATATTGAAACTTTAGATATTTATTTTCAAGAATATTTTTCGAAAATTATGAAAAAAGTGAAAGAACTAAATTATCAATCTAGAGATGATAATACTACAAGAAATATTAATTTTTAATATATATAATAAATTTATGAATTTATCTATAATAACTGCTCAAATCATAAGTCAACCTAAATTAATTCGTTTTAAGAAAGCTAAGATTCTATCTATGGTTATATCTATTCCTAATGATAAAAAGAAATTATCATTTTGTAAAATACAAGTATACGGAAAAATTAAGATAGGGCAACAATTTTATGATTTATATAAAAAGAAAGATTTTATTATAATAACAGGACTATTGTATATTAAAAGAAGAAAAGATAGACAAAATATACTACTCATAAAATTTAATGATATTCAGCTATATATTAATAACGTGAAGTAAATAATTTATTTGGTCATTTTATAAATGTAATTAAATTTGAATATAAAATTTGAATCAGTATTTTTTTTGTATATATTGACTTATAATACTTATTATTGATTATGCAATTTTCAAGGAATTTATCAATGTTCACTTTAAAAATATTTGTTTATACGACAGTGATTTTTTTTATTTCTTTATTTTTCTTTGGTTTTTTATCTAATGATCCATCAAGAAATCCAAATAGAAAAGATTTAGAATAATAAAAAAATAGTTATATTTAAGATCTAAAATATAAGATTATACTAATAGCAATACATATGCTATTAGTCAATAAATTATATCATAAATAATTAATTGATTGTTTTTATATAAGATGTAAATCCAGTAGCAATATACTGATTATTTTTTTTTAAGGCTGTAACTGAAATAAGAAAATTAGAATTTATTATATTAATGGTTTCATTATATATTAAGTGATTATTTGAATACTCTATTTTTAAAATATTATTTGTTATATTTAATAAAGAGTAATTAAGAATATTTTGTTTATTATTGCTTGGATTTAAATGTTTGAATATTTTATTATTTAAGATAAATATGTTAATTGGTACTTCTTTCATATCATGAATAATTTGATATTCTATGTCATATATTGTGTTATGATTTTTTTTTGTCTCTAAGAAATCGAATTTATCTTTATGATAATGCGTTTTTTGTGTTTGTACATTATATATAGTTTGTTGATATTTCCATTTGCCATGAAGATTATTTAACAAATTTGTAATCATAGTAGTATTAAAATAGTATGTGAATTAAATAGAAAAGTGCTAAGTAGATTATTTTTCAATAAATACAAAAGCTTTTTGTTTAGAATTTATTATATATTCAAAACGAATATAAGGCATTTGCTTGATTGGAATATTGAATTGTGTACCAAGTCCAAAGATAAAACTTTGTCTTTTTTTACTATTATAAGGATAGATGGTCAAATTATTCAATGAAATTAAATAATGATTTGAATACGTTAAATTCATCTTATAATTCATAAAAATATAAAAAATATTATAATTATTTACATGAATTTTATATTTAGAATTAATTAAACAAAAAGCAAGACGATTGTTGTTAAAATTTTTATTTATTTTTAATATTTTTTTTTGTAATAATATAAAATCAGTAATAAAGTTATTATAAATATTATACTCAGTTAAGATAATAAGAAAATGATTATATCGTTTTATAGGTTTCACCTTAAATGTATGCTTAATATTAATATTTAGATATTGTTTATAGGAATTCATAAAAAGACTATTATTGCTAATCGGTTTATATAAATTGAAAAATAATTTATAAGTTATCTTAAAAACCATTAGATGAAGAATTCGCAAGTAATATAATGATATATTGTATTTTATTTTTATTTGATAATAAATTAAATAAGCTTTAATGATTTTCAATAATTTATATAATTGCTTATATAACGTTTTTGTATAATTATAAGAGGATATGTAGGTTTTCATATACTGATAAGATAAACTATTTGCTTGACATTTAACTGTAATATTTTTATTTATTTGATATTTTGCTTGTATTTCTAAGTTAGTTTTTTTTAAGATATAAATTATTTGTTGAATTTTGAAATGATTTAATTTTATGAGATGTAAAATATAATAATTAGATAATCCATCTATAGAATTAGTAATATATGAGTATTTATTACTGAAAAGTAGTTCAATTTGTTTATATATTTTAATATTTGGATATTTAATATGAAGATTAAATGTTGAAGATTTATTATAAGAAAAATTTACATTAACTAAATATTGTAAGCAATATTTTTGAGAATATATATAAAATAATCGTTTATGAAAACTATATTCTAAATGTAATAATGATATTTTTTTTTGTATATATATCAATGTACTAATAGGCTTTTTTAGGTAAGAAAAAAGATCTACATGATATTGTTTAATAAAGACTTCTATGGAATTATATTTGTTCTTTATTTGTTTTAATATCTTATATGATAAGTTCGTATTATTGTTTGTAATATCATATTTAAATATGACATGTACGCCATTTTTTTTATCTTGAATAATATATTCTAGATAATCAATGAAGTATTTTTTTTTTAAAAGTGTAACAATTGAATCTAAATAATATTTATTTACAAATTTTCCTTGAATTACAGATAATTCATTCTTTATTAAAATATTATATATTAACTTTTTTTTTATATTCTTATTTTTATTTATGCAAATAATAGTATTTGAAATCAGTTTTTGTTCTACAATTTTAATATCAATTGAGTCGTTATATTTATTATTTATTAAATTAATTTTAATCCATTCAAATCCTTTTGCTTTATACCATAAATTTATTTTATATATACTATTATTAATATCATTATAGTTTTTAGGATATCCAAGTTGAAATTTAAATAATTCATTTAATTTATTCTTTGGTATGAGTAAGTTTTGATAATTGATAATGTTAATTTTTTTTACTAAAGGATTTAATTTGAAATTTAAAAGAATATATAATTTGTTGTTATTTGAAGTATTAAAAGATTTCTTAGAATTAATGAATCCTTCTATTTGCATTTTATTGATAAAATCCTGAATATATATATTTAGGATTTTATTGCTATGAATTTTTTTTATTGATTGGATAGAATACTTTATTTTTTGTATAAATGCTTTTTTAATTATTGTTTTATTGCACTCTGATAGATATATTTTATTTATTTTATGGAATTGTTTTGTTTTATTTGTATTATTTATATTACATATAATATTAATATTGCATGCTAATATTTTATTAAGATGTATAGGGTTATAATTATTTTTAATCATTAAATAAAATAAAAATATCTGAAATAGAATATTTATATATTGAAAATATATATAGAGAATAGAAGCACAATATTTAATAAAGATTTTAATTGATATGATATTTGTGTATTTCATTAATAAAATTCAAATTTATTATATTTTTATGAATACTATATAATATCTTAAATTAATATAATAAATATTATTTATAATTAAAAAATTTTTCAAAATTATAATGAAGTATTGGAATTTAAAAAAAATAAATCAATTGAGATTAGATAAAACAGGTGTTATCCCAAGATCAATTAGTAAAATTTTTGAAAAATTTAAAAAAGAATTAAACCCAAGTGCAGAAGTTGAAGCAATTGAAGAATTTAAAATTGCTAGATATCAAACCGTAACTTCGATTAAATATATCATTCTTTTATTAATTATGCCAATTTTAATTAATCAAATTTCTAAAAGTTTTATTATTGGTCCATTAATAGATTATTTATGGAATAAAAGTGAGCATAGTATTTTTATTAATGAATCACAAGAAGAAAGAGCATTTGCTGAATTAGAACGATTTGAAGAAAAGTTACACTTTGATATTTTAATTGGTAAATTAGATAATTTATCAAGTAATAATATTAATACTAAAATAGCAAATAAAGCTCTGGAGTTAGCGATAAAATATACAGTTGAAAGTTCTAATGCAATTAAAAATATTTTAGCTGATTTATTTTCTATAACATTTTTTATTTCTATCGTAATTTTTAGTAAAAGACAGTTTTCAATTTTGAAATCATTTATTAATGAATTAATATATGGCTTAAGTGATACAGCAAAAGCATTTTTAATTATTTTATTTACTGATATGTTTGTTGGCTTTCATTCTCCTCATGGATGGGAAATTATAATAGAAGCTATTTTAAGGCATTTTGGTTTACCTGAAAGTCGAGAATTTATTTTCATTTTTATTTCTACTTTTCCAGTAATACTAGATACAATTTTTAAATATTGGATATTTAGATATTTAAATAAGATTTCACCTTCAGCTGTAGCAACATACCATAATATGAATGAATAGTTTTTGTTGATTTTAATTGTATTTAATTATAAAATATTTATCTAAGCATCTGTGGCCGAGAGGCCGAAGGCAGCGGACTCATGTGCGACCCGTTTTTTAGGTGTTAAAGGTTCATATTTTGAATTTATTTAGCTAACTAAATACTAAACTTATAAAGTTTAGAAAACTATATTTTCTTTGCTAGTTTAAACTAGCTATTCTGAATCATGAATATACTCTTTTAGTCATTTTAATTATATACAAGCCTTAATTATATTTAAATAAAGCAGACTAATTGGAATATTGATATAACTAGGAAAACGAACCTTTGTAAAAAGTACTAATATACAATTTTTATTTTTTTAATAAAATATTTAAATCCTTAAACTTAATTATTATGAGTTAATTTAAGTATGATTCTTATAAGTGATTGTTAGTATATAGAATGGAGTTTAAGTCAATTAATTATAGAAAATATGGAACGGAGTAACTAAACATAACTTTTTATATTAATATAAATTATTAATAAAAAAACAAAGAAGGCATCTAATTATAGTGTTTAGAAAGAAGTAATAAAAAATATTATTTAATAAAAATATCGACGTATTACACCTAATTAAAAAATGATTATATGATTACACCTTGTAATCTAAATACGTATTCATCTTGGAAATTATTACCATGGATCAAGATTAATACACGTATTTTATTATTACAAAAAAAAATATTTGAAGCAGCAAGAGAATGCAATCGTAAAAAGATACATAAAATACAAAATTATTTACTTAATTGTCATGAAGCAAAAGTAATTGCAATTGAAAATATTATTAATAAAATTAATAATTCTTATGATCAACAAAAATATTATTTT
>JAULBV010209930.1:0-16299 GCA_032358295.1 Pterothamnion heteromorphum | reverse complement strand
AATAAATTTTATCATTAAGAAGCATAAAAATTTTTAATTTTAATTACGTAATTTTTTTTAATTGTTTTACAATAGATGTCATTTTTGAATAAATAGTATTATGATGTTATTTATTCAAAAATGACAGAAAAAAGCGTTAGAAGTACAATCCCAACATATCAGGAAAAAAACGATTAATCTCAATAATAAAGCCCGCAGTAAAAGTCATCCAAATAGTAAGTAAAACGGGTGCTGTTGATAAATATTTTTGTAAATTTTTCATAAGTTTAAATTAGATAAAAATAGTAAAGACGATTTAATGACGTTAATATGTTATATTCTACAAAAAACTCTTTACTAAAGCTTTAGTATATATATATATTTAGAAAAAAAGTATAAATCAGCATTTTAATAATTAGTTTTTGTATTAATATAATGTAAAGATAGCAAGTACCTTTTTTTAGATAATAAACGAGCACAAAAATGAGACATTTTTTAATTTTACTTTAATAAAATATCAAATTTAAAAAATATTTATGCTTTATTTTAGAAGTAATGTTCATTTCTTATGTTAAAAAAAGGTAACAGTTTCTCCTTGTTAAGTTATGAGATTTTTAATTCAATTAAAAATCTCATAACTTAACGAGGAGAAACTGTTATTTCTTCTTTTGGAGCTATTAATTCATTACTTATTAATTCTTGCCATGCTGAAATTGGCCAAATGTAACCTGTTGTCATAATTTTCAATGCTAAGGGAACATTTATAATAATTTCACTCTCACTAGGATTTTTAGTAATACTTACAGCACGTAAATATTTTCTACCAACCCAACCAATCCAACCAGATATATAAATAAATCCAAATCCAGGTAAAATAAATTCTGCAGCATGAGTCCAACGACCATCAGCTACTAAATGTGGTAAACCATCAGTACCACATAATAAACTTGAACGACTATATTTATCAAAACGAGCGTTTGTTAAGTCAATTTGTTGTTGTAAAGCTAAACTTGAAGGTGATTCTTTTTCATATTTTGTTATCCTTTGTTCAAGTTTTTTAACACTCGCTTTCAAACGTTTTTGAAAAGCTGGAGAATCACTACATTTTGTTAAACCACCAATTTCTGCAAATGCAAATTTAGGAATCAAAGATATTAAAATAATAAAAATTAAAGGTATTAAATTTAAACGTTTCATAAAAAGAAACTTTTAAGGTTGGTTTAGTAAAAAACTTCTAAATTATTTCTATAAAACGAAGTTAAGTATATTTTATTATAAAATTAAAAAAATTGATTTTAAATATAAATACCTTTTTTTATATTTAAAATCAACGAATGATTTATTCAAGATCTTTACGATTTGGATTACGTGAAGGATCACTTGAAAGTAAACCAAATATAAATAACGAAACAAAAAAGATAATTGTTGTATAAACTAAAATTTTTAGAGCTAACATTGGGTTTTTCCTATAGACTAATTTTAATAATATTAATTATACTAAAATATAGAAAAATCTAAAATTTTTTATTTTATTCATCCTAATATTATTAAATTTTTTTAGAGTAAATAAAAAATTAATCATCAACTATATCACAAATTTATCCTTACTCTAATTAATTCGAGTAAGGATAAATTTGTAATATAGTTAATTTTGGAATATTTTTTGAACGATCTAATAAAGGAGACATATTTAAAAGATAACCTTCAATTAATAAGTAATCACTAATTTTATAATATTTATTTAAAGAATAAGCTAGCTCACCCCAAATATTTACCAAAATAATACGCGTACTTTGACAATTTCGACTTACAGCTATTTCAACATTACATTGAATAAAAGGAATACCATTGTTATAAATTTTTATTTGCGGAATTTCAAAAAGTCTAATGATACCACTAACATAATTCATTACGACACTATAAAATAAGGTTTTTCTGTTTTTGCACGTCTTCAAAATTAATATCTCGTAATCGCTTTAATAGACGAATGAAATACTCTAAAAAATACTCATCTAATCGAATAATTTCTGCACTATCAATTTTAAATAATTTATATAATTCGAACGTTGATTTTGAAAAATTATTTTCAATCTTTAAAATTTCTACAAAAGCTAAACGATCACTAATATTTTCACCCCATTCAAAAACTCCAAAACTCTGACTAATCCATTTTAATAAAAATGAAGGAATGCGTTTAATTTTTGCTGGTTGACCTGCCAGCTGTTCACATAAGTTAATGATTTCTGTTGAAAACCAACCTTTTAAACCACTTAATAAAAAAATTCGATTCTTCGTTTGGGGTAATTGAAGTGATCGTAAACAAAATTTTGCAATATCTTGCGTATCCATATATGAAATATAAATGGTTTCATTTGTTACCCAAATAGGTAAGTTTTCTAATATTGGAATTGCATATTGTTCAATTAAACCTTGATAAAATCCAGTTAACCGAAAAATTGTATATGGTAAATCATATTGTGCTAGCTTTAATTCAATTTTATATTTTAATTTCATTAAAGGAATATTATTAAATTGTTCAGCATTTTGTGCTGAAAAGAAAATAAAGCGTTTAATATTGGCAATTTTTGCTGCTTTAATTAAATAAAGCTTCCCTTCCCAATCAACTTTTTGTAATGCATTATCGTCATTTGGTCGACTAGTAGAAACATCAATGACCGCTGTAATTCCTTTAAGACAAGGAGGTATTGTTTCCGGTTTAGTAAGGTCACCATACACAAGTTCAACACCCCATTCTTTTAAAAAGCTCGCTTTTCTGAAATTTCGTACTAAACAACGAACTGGATAACCTTTAGTCAAAGCTTGTAAAACAATTTGCCGACCTAACGTTCCTGTACCTCCTACTATAAGTAAACTCATATTTTATCTAGAATGAATAAGTATTAAAATTTAATTAAAAATAGTACTTTGTAAAATATCTTCTGCTTCTAAATTTACCAATTCTTTTTTTGTTAAAATTTGATTACGACTATCAAAAATTCGATTTGCTTGACGCATACGGGCACGATCTAAAGCGTTTTTAACACTTCTAGCGTTTGCAAATAATGGTTTTTGTTTTCTACGTGATATATATTCTCGTAAAGCAACTTCAGCATCTGGTGTTAATTGATATTGTTGTTCTTCTAACATCATTTTTGCAATTTTTAATAATTCTTCTACACTATAATTAGGAAAATCGATATGATTAGCAATACGTGAAGATAAGCCTGGATTTGATTCATAAAAACGATCCATGGGATTTTTATAACCTGCTAAAATAACAACTAAATCATCACGCTGATTTTCCATAACTTGTAATAAAATTTCAATAGCCTCTGAGCCATAATCACGTTCATTATCTGGTTTATATAAATAATACGCCTCATCGATAAATAGAACACCCCCCAGAGCTTTTTTTAAAACTTCTTTAGTTTTTGGAGCCGTATGTCCAATGTATTGACCAACAAGGTCATCACGAGTTACTGTTAATAAATGCCCTTTTTTAATATAACCTAGTTGAAATAAGATATCCGCCATTTTTAAACCAACAGCTGTTTTTCCTGTACCAGGACTACCAGTAAAAGACATGTGTAAACCTGGATTTGCTGATGTAATTCCTAAATTATGTCTTAATTTATCAATTAATAATAAAGCAGCTATTTCACGAATTCTCGACTTAACAGGAGCTAAACCAATTAATTCTTCATCTAACAAAGATAAAATTTTTGAAATTTCTGTCTTTGAATATTCTTCTTGTAGATTAATAGTTTGTGTATTCATATGATTTAAACAAAATAAAAAGTATATAGATTTAATAAAATAGATATTAAATCAGTTAGGGTTAGTAACCGACTTAACACTATAAAGTATTTTTAGTTTATTGTAAAGACTGGAATACTTGATAAACAAATAAAAGCAAATCCAGCACTTCCACATGCCCCAACGAAAAACCCTCCTTTAAATTGATCCCATGCATTTCTAGTTTGTAAGTCATTTTTAGACGCACTGACTTGTAAGTTATTATCTTCAAAAGTGGTTACACCATAAATAGTTAAACCTAAAGTTAAAATAACTATTAAACCAATTGTTGATAAGAAACCTGCTAATAATCCAATCTCCGAATTACGTAACGGACCTAATTTCGCGAAAGGACCAATTAAAAAATATCCATGTGCTAATCCAATTTCTAGTCCTCTAAGTAAAGGTGTTAAGCCAGATCGATATGCAGGTAAATTTTGTAATATTAATCGTGTTATAGCAGATGATGTAATAGGGGTTGCTAAATGACCTACAAATGGATCATCATTATATGGTTTAATGAAATTAGCCATAAACTTCTTTTAAATGTTAATAAAATTAATAATAAAAATTTTTGAATCTTGCCTTAATTGATTAATAAAATTTTTTAAAAAATTTTATCAATCAAAATTTTTTAATATATTATTATATAATATATATTAATATATTAAAAAATTTATATAAACTTAAATTTAATAAAATAATAAAAATTTTATGACAGTTACTATTTATTACTTTTTATTGATTGGATTTTGTTTTACTGTAACATCAGGTTTATTTTTAAGTTTAAAATCAATAAAATTAATTTAATTTTAATTAAAATCCTTTAAATGACAGAACAAATTCGTCAAGATAAAATTATTGGGTCACGACGTTTTAGTAATTATTTTTGGTTCATGTTACTTTTTTTCGGTGGATTAGGTTTTCTGTTAGCAGGGATATCAAGTTATTTAAATATTAACTTGTTACCATTTTCTAACTCTAGCAATTTAGTATTTATTCCTCAAGGATTAGTAATGATCTTTTATGGAACATTAAGCTTAGGATTAAGTTTTTATATTTTATTTACTATAACATTAGATATCGGTGGAGGTTATAATGAATACAACAAACTTGAGAATTTAGTAAAAATTGTTAGAAAAGGTTTTCCAGGCAAAAATCGTCAAATTTTATTAACATATCAATTAATAAATATTCGCGCAGTTGGAATAAAAATTACTGAAGGACTAAATCCGACAAGAAGTATTTATTTATGCTTAAAAGACGAACGAAATATACCATTAACACCCGTTCAAGAGCCAATTTCAATCTCAGCCCTTGAGGAACAAGCCGCTGATTTAGCAAAATTTTTAGAACTTAAATTAGAAAATATATAAGATTTTATTGCTTTTTATGCTTGCATCATGCTACATTAAATGTATAGATAGATGCGAGCATAGTTTAGTGGTAAAACCTTAGCCTTCCAAGCTAATGATGGGAGTTCGATTCTCCCTGCTCGCTTAAGATTTTTAGAATGAGCAACAATCATTTTTTTATAGGAGTAACTATTATTATGTCTGGTGGATCTACGGGTGAACGTCCATTTTCGGATATTATCACGAGTGTACGTTACTGGATTATTCATAGTATTACAATCCCATCATTATTCGTATCGGGATGGTTATTTGTAAGTACAGGTTTAGCATATGATGTCTTTGGAACTCCACGTCCAAATGAATATTTTACTGAAGATCGTCAACAAGTTCCATTAGTAAATGATCGTTTTAGTGCAAAACAAGAATTAGAAGATTTAACTAAAGGTTTATAATTAAGGAGATAAAATGGCAAAAAATATTAATCAGCCTGTAGCATATCCAATTTTTACTTTCCGTTGGCTAGCAATTCATGGTTTAGCTGTACCAACCGTATTCTTTTTAGGTGGTATTACTGCTATGCAATTTATCCAACGCTAAATTAAACGAATAATAACATATATATAAGGTAAAATTTTATGACAGGTCCAAATCCAAATAAACAAGCAGTAGAATTAAATAGAACTTCTCTTTACTGGGGACTTCTATTAATTTTTGTTTTAGCAGTCTTATTTTCAAGTTATTTTTTCAATTAATATTAAATATTATAGGAGGGTTTTTATGGTAAGTACTGGTCGAATTCCTTTATGGTTAGTTGGTTTAGTAGGTGGTTTAGCAGTAATTACTATGCTTAGCTTATTTATTTATGGCTCTTATTCTGGTTTAGGTTCATCGTTATAAAAGTTAAAAAACAAATTATCTATAATCATATAAAGATGATTATAGATAATTTGTTTTTTAACTTTTAAACATTTTTTTAATTAATTTTAATATTTTTCTAATAAAATTATAAATCGGTTTATAAATTAAAACTCGAATAATAACAACAATCATATTTGGCTTTTTTGTACCTCTTCCAAACCATCCATACCAGACTTTTGGTACAAACCACCATTTCGGTTCCTCTTTTGGATCTTGCCATGCTGTTTCTCCTCCACAATAAAGAAGTTCAGGCTCACGTTTCCCAATATGTAACTCTGCGTTTTTAGTAAACAACGGAATAAAAAAATATTGTCCAGCTAATGCATGAAACATTGCAAATAGTAAAAACGCAATTTGACTTATAAGAAGTATGTACACAATGTTTCTTATACTTTCCATTTCGAACTCTTGTGGTGCTACATTAAGATTATATTCTTTAGCTTGCAAAATTTTTGGATATACACAATTTTCTCTATAATCTAGCAATCGAAGAATAAAATAAATATAAAATGATGTCATAAATTGAAATGTAACAAGTATTGTCCAATGCCATCTAACTAAGTAAGGACAATAACGTTTGTTAACACGTGTTAAAAATGCATAAGATCCAAATCCAACAAGTTGATCAACTGTTTCCATACCGAGTCTTAATAAAGTTGGTATGACTTTTCTTACAGTAAAATAGTAAGGCTCTACAACGTCAATATTAATTCTATTTATAAGCGGTATTTTAGAAATTATAAATGGTAATTTAGTTATTAGCATTGAAATTGGATCAATAAAATGTCCATTATAAACTATACCTTTTCCCAGAGCGTATCCTAAAATTCCTATAGGATTAGTTAGACGAAGTTTAAAACTCCCATCATTGACTTTTCCTTGCATAATCACATTTAATTCATTAGCATCTTTTGCTAATCTAAACGTTAATGAATTTTGATATAACAATTGTTCAAATGTAAAGACAGTCCCTAAAAGAGCAGAGTACCATAAATATCCAGCAACAGTGCTTACAATACTTATTGCAAATGCTGTTGGAATATTATATCTAAATAAAAGTATAAAAAGTCGAATCAAAACGACTAATATAACAAAATCGTCAATCTGAGATAAACCGAGGCCATTACCTTGAATTTTTTCCCAGTAATTTACAATATATATTTTTATTTCAATCTGAAACTGGTTTACGTCTATTCCTCGAGTAACCGCTCGCAATGATCCCATATCAAATTTGTTTAAAAAATAGTTGACATTTATGTTGTTATCGATATCTTTTATGTAAGCATCATAGTCATTTATAACCAAATTTTCAGTAAGAGAATCAAAAGAACCTAAAATTAGTAAACAAAATTGTAAAAAAGTTAATGTAGACATAGATAATTATTTAAATAAATTTTTATTTAGCTTTATTGTATGTGTTTTTAGATAGAAAAAAATTCCTCTACCCAAAACTTACCCCCAAGGGAAGTCGAATCCCTGTCTTCTCCTTGAAAAGGAGATGTCCTAGGCCTCTAGACGATGGGGGCTTCTTTAAGCGGGCAACGCGATTCGAACGCGCGACATCAACCTTGGCAAGGTTGCGCTCTACCACTGAGCTATGCCCGCAATTAAACTTGTATAAGTTTTAAATATTTCATCTAATTTAACTAACATTATATATATCATAATCATTATATCTGTCAAGAGCTTAGTTTAAAAATTATAGTGAAAGCTACAGTTTTTATAGATAAAAAATTACTTTACTTATAAGCTACTCTCAAATAAAATCAAATTCCTGTATAATTTCTGAAAAGAATACTTTTTTTAAGCTTCTATAAAATGAGAGGTTTTTTTAATTAGATAATATGATTCGAACGCGCTACATCAACTTTGGCAAAGTTGTGATTTATCCATGAGTTATGCTCACAATTAAATTTTTACATTTCTTAAATTTTCTATTTAATCCAACTAATAAATGTATAGCTTATAATCAGCTTATCTGTCAAGAATTTATTTTAGAAATTATAGTGAAAGCTATAATTTCTAAATTGAAGATGAGATACCATCGGCAGCAGCAATAACAATAACTAGACTTACCCAAGCTTGAAAGACACGATTAAATGTACTTTTCGACGCTTCCCATTCGCCTGGTGTAGCCAAAGCTACTGGAACTGTTACAATTAATCCTAATGAAATTAAAACCAACACAGTTACTAAAACAGTAATCATAAGTATTTAAACAATTTTTTATATTGATAATTTTAAGAAATTAGTAAATATTTAAAGATTACCTTTTTTTAAAGCTAATAAGACTATGACTATTGGACCTGATAACATAATTACACCTGTAGATATTAGTTGACCGATAACTTGCCAATTAACCATTTTACAATCCTTTATTTATTTAATTTAAATGTTATTAAAATATTAAACATAAAATAACATGCAATGTTGTTTTAATTTTAGTTTAAAACAAGTAAAGAAAATATATTATTTTAATTAATAGTTTGTTAATAATTTTAAGAATTTACATTTTTTAGATTTTACTTTACAATTGGTTTAGGGTTGCTAGCTCAATGGTAGAGTACTCGGCTTTTAACCGAATAGTTCTGGGTTCAAGTCCCAGGTAACCCATAATAGTTTATAAAACAGAGTGAAATTTAATAACAATTTTTGACTTTTTTCGATTTATTCTATAACACTTAATATTTGATTTTATCAAATTTTTGTATTGTTCTTTCCGAAATATATTTAGATTTTAAAATGCCAAATTCGATTAGATTACATACATCTAAATAAATCTAAGAATCTTTCTTTTTTTAACAACTATAAAAAAAAAGTTCAAACTAGGATTTTATTTAGTTCAAAATGTTTTATTTTTTAGTAAGTTAATTCATTTTGAAAAAATTATCTGCTAATATTTTTCTAAAGAATTAAAGTACTTATTAACACTCAAGAATTGTTATTTCCATTAGTTTTTGACTTATATTAAATAAGTAGTAAAATGACAAAACATCTAACATATTTTATTTAAACTAAAATACGAATGAAAAAATTTGTTATATAACATCTAGTTACGCTTATTGCAAGTCATTCTTTTTTTTTATATTAATTTTATTTAAAGATACACTTGATACTTTAAATAAATTTTTTTTGATAAAAATGATGGTTGTTATATAGGTAGGAACAATTTCTTTCGAGGTGTAAAAAACTTAGGTGATATAAAGAATGTCTAGTCCATTAAAATTGATGGTAAAATTCTATTTTTAGTTAACGTTAAATTAGAACAACAAAAAATAATCTATATTCTTAAACCGAAGCATTATTAGTAAAAATTTAATACTAGAGATTTATGATATTGAAAAAAATTAATTTTTTAACTCCGTTCACAGAGTTTGAAGATAGTTATGAGGCGAATGTTGCTGTTTTTGATATTAAAAAAATGGGATAATTTATACAGTACTTGTAGGAACTTATAAAAATATACTCTTTTGAATGGGTAAAGAAAAAAGCTAGTTTTTATCGTCAGGTGAGCTTACAATCGTTGTTACAAAATTAATAATGAAGGGCATTCAAGAAACTAATAAAGCTCATGCAGAACATGTGAATGGGTATTAGTGTAAATTCGATTATTTCTTATCTTTTATTGTCCTCGAAGGGTTTTATAAGGTGGTAATATAGCCATATACACATCTAGGATTTTTGATATTCTATGTTTTATTAGCTATTTATATAATCATCATTTTGTTCTTAAATTTTCGGTTTAATTTTTACACAATATTGATAGAGTTGCATGAACCAGATATTGGCTCTTTTTTTTTCCGAACCAGTATTTTGTATCGCTACCGTAATTCTATTCTTTCGTGGCTCACCTTCTTTCTCATTTCTAGAATGATTTCCAAGGTGTTGATTTTTTTATAACCATTGAATGTTAGATTCTACTATTAGAAATGAAAGCACGTAAAATGATTCAACATTCTTTAATGATAAGCCAAATAATTCTAAAAGTCCTAACCCAATTTTCAATCACACCATTTTTCAGTTCGATTATTTTTTCTTATCTTATTATTGCGTTATTTTATAGTTTATAGCAATATCATAAAATGGGAACATTTTTTTTCTCGGTAAAGCCAATTTCATTAGCACTTTGATTGCTAACTTTAGTCATTATTAAATTTTTTGTTAAACCAGAATCTGAAAGAATAGATCTTATTATAGTTGAGGGGCCATGTAAAATCAGTAAAAAATTTGTCGAATTGGAGCTATATTCTAAGTAAGGCTAAGAATAAATTTTCTCTAAGCTAATAACCATCACAATTTTTTACGTATTTTAATAGTTCACCATTTCATTTATTTTCTAACTTTTTTTAGAGAAAGTGAATCCTCTTTTTTTTGTTAAATATATACTTTATGTCAAATGAAAAAAGACTTTAAGAGCAGAGCCTCAAATTATACTATTAACTTATTCTTTAAAACCAACTACTTTTTAAAAAAGCTACAAAAGCTAGAAAAACAAGTTTGTAAAATAAAAGTTCTTATAAGTTTTGGCATTCTGGGATATATTACTCTTGCATTTAAATTAAACAATAATATTTAATTTAAATGCAAGAGTAATATATCCCAGAATGCCAAAACTTATAAGAACTTTTATTATTTTGTCTGCAATTGTTGCAGATCCTAAAAAACTAGGTCCTTTTATAAAACTTGTTAGGCCAATATTTTCTTTTGGCATCTGAAAAAAGATAAGAAAGATAAGCAATAAACAAATTAAATATGTCATTTTAATACTTTTTTTATTTTATTCCGATGAACTATTTAGTTAATCAATTTCAAAAACTTCGTTGAAAACTTTACTTACTTTATCACCAGAATCAATCGATTCTAATGGATCTTTTCGTAATCGGTGGCGTAAGCATAATGTGATAATTTTAGCAATATCATCCGTTGTTACTTTAGATCGTTTATCATATGCAGCATAAGCTTTAGCTGCTCGGTTTGTTACAATATCACCACGTAAACCATCCACATCTAAGCGACTACAAACTTCTGAAATTTTAATTCTAAGATTATAATTTAGTTCAACTGAAGGTAATAACTCTTGTGCAGTAACAATTTTATTTCTTAACTCTTGTTGCTGGTCTTCATAATTGTCAATCCAAGCCATTGGAGTTTGATCAAATGAAGTTCTTTCTTCAACAACTTTAACCCTTAAAACTGGATCTTTAACTGTACGAATTTCAGCATGCATACCAAATCGATCAAGTAACTGTGGTCTTAATTCGCCTTCTTCCGGATTTCCTGATCCAACTAGAACAAATCTTGCTGGATGACGAATAGAAATTCCTTCACGTTCTACCGTGTTCCAACCAGATGCAGCTGAATCTAATAAAATATCAACTAAATGGTCATCTAATAAATTGACTTCATCTACATAAAGCAAGCCACGGTTTGCTTTTGCTAATAATCCTGGTTCAAAGGCTTTTATACCTTCAGTTAAAGCTTTTTCAATATCAATAGTTCCACAGACACGATCTTCAGTCGCCCCTAATGGTAAATCAACCATTGGAATTTTTATATATTCTGTTTCTATGGGTTGTCCATTTTGAATCGCAATTTTAACATCGTTTCCCATTAAATCTAAATCAGATTTATGAGAATTAAATGGGTCATCTTTAACGACTTCAATTTCTGGTAATAAATCAGCAATCGCGCGAATAGTTGTTGATTTCCCTGTTCCTCGATCTCCCATAATCATTACACCACCAATTTTTGGATCAATTACATTTAGTTGTAAAGCGAGTTTCATTTCCTCTTGACCAACAATCGCTGTAAAAGGAAAAACAGGTGAATTAAATTTTTTTAAGTTTTCTGCTGCCATAAAGTTTTATTAAGTTTGCTTAAAATTTTTAAATTGAATTCAAAAAAATTTGATTTAAATAACGCCAAAAATTTAAATTAAGAATAAAGACGTGTACCTAATCGAACGGCTAAAATACTGGCTAATAAACTAATACATAAAGCTGTATATACTTGCGAGTCTGCAATCATAAATATAATTAAATAATTTTAAAATTTTTATTGGTTCTAAAGATTTATGCACGTTAAGTTATAACGAAAATAGTTAAAAAGTTTTTTATTGTATGTAACTATAGTATACATTAAAAGTCGATAATTTTTACAATAATTTTACCAACTTGATTTAGTCACCCCAGGCAATAAACATTGATGAGCCATTTCTCGAACGACATGGCGAGATAATCCAAAATCACGAAAGAAACCTCGAGGACGACCTGTCTTCCAACAACGATTCCGAATACGAGTTTTTGCACTATTACGAGGTAATCGTTGTAGATTTTTATGTAATTCTAGTTTTATAGAAAACTGACTTGCAATTTTATATTGATTTAAAAGTTTTGTACGTTTAGCTTTATATTTAGCATATAATTTTATTCTTTTTTTTTCACGCTCGATCATACTTTTTTTTGCCATAGTTAAAATCCCTCAAAATAATTAGTTTTTAGCATAATATAAAATTTTAAAAATACAAGAATATTATATAACACTAAAATATAAAAAGTAAAGATATTAAGTTTTGAATTGTTCCAATTGGGTAAAAATAAATTTCTAATTAAAAAAAAATTAAACGTAATAAAACTATAAGCTAAACATTTTTTAAGTTTAATATTAAAGTTAAATACAATATGTTTTTACGTTTTATTTCATAGGTTTGAAAATAAGTTTATAAACTGTGAGTTAGAGTTCATTTGTCCAACAAATAACGCTGTTTCGATTTAGTAATAAAATATAATTAATTTTTTTTATTTTTGCTTACAATGGCTCATTAGCTAGCTTTTATTTAGTTTAGTTGTAAGAAAGTCAAAAACCCATTTTTATTATTGAGGAATGAATTACTATGGCATTACCATGGTATCGTGTTCATACAGTTGTTTTAAATGATCCAGGCCGATTAATTGCTGTTCATCTTATGCATACAGCTTTGGTTGCTGGTTGGGCAGGTTCGATGGCTTTATATGAATTAGCTGTCTTTGATCCATCAGATCCTGTATTAAATCCAATGTGGCGTCAAGGAATGTTTGTTATGCCATTTATGACACGTTTAGGCATTACAGATTCTTGGGGCGGTTGGAGTATTACAGGTGAAAGCGTTTCAAATCCCGGTATTTGGAGCTTTGAAGGTGTAGCTTTATCTCATATTATATTATCAGGGATGTGTTTTTTAGCAGCAATTTGGCACTGGGTTTATTGGGATTTAGAGTTATTCCGTGATCCTCGCACTGGTGAACCTGCTTTAGATTTACCAAAAATTTTTGGTATTCACTTATTTTTATCAGGTTTATTATGTTTTGGTTTTGGTGCATTTCACGTAACAGGCTTATTTGGTCCTGGAATTTGGGTTTCTGATGCGTATGGTATTACAGGTAAAGTTCAACCAGTAGCTCCAGCATGGGGTGCGGATGGTTTTAACCCATTTAATCCGGGCGGTATTGCCGCACATCATATTGCAGCTGGTATTTTTGGTATTTTCGCAGGGATTTTTCATTTAACTGTTAGACCTCCACAACGTCTCTATCGTGCTTTACGTATGGGGAATATTGAAACTGTATTATCAAGTAGTATTGCTGCAGTATTTTTTGCGGCATTTATAACTTCAGGTACTATGTGGTATGGTGCTGCAGCAACACCTATTGAATTATTTGGTCCTACACGCTATCAATGGGATAGCGGTTATTTCCAACAAGAAATTGAACGTCAAGTTGAAGCTTCTGTAAGCGAAGGTTTATCAGAAAGCCAAGCATGGTCACGAATTCCAGATAAATTAGCATTTTATGATTATATCGGTAATAATCCAGCAAAAGGTGGTTTATTCCGGGCTGGTCCAATGGATAAAGGCGATGGTATCGCAGAAGCATGGTTAGGTCATCCAATTTTCCGTGATAAAGAAGGACGTGAATTAACTGTGCGCCGTATGCCAGCATTTTTTGAAACATTCCCAGTGATATTAGTTGATAAAGATGGTATTATTCGTGCAGATATTCCTTTCCGTCGTGCTGAATCGAAATACAGTATTGAACAAGTTGGTGTTACTGTTGATTTTTATGGTGGGAAATTGAATGGTCAAACCTTTAAAGATGCACCAACAGTTAAAAAATTTGCCCGTAAAGCACAATTGGGTGAAGTTTTTGAATTCGATCGTACAAGTTTAGAATCTGATGGTGTATTTAGAAGTAGTCCACGTGGTTGGTACACATTTGGTCATGCAAATTTTGCATTATTATTCTTTTTTGGTCATTTATGGCATGGCGGACGTACCATTTTCCGTGATGTATTTACGGGTATTGGTGCGGAAGTTACTGAACAAGTTGAATTCGGTGCATTCCAAAAACTTGGTGATAAAACAACTAAAAAACAAGGTGCTGTCTAAATCGTATTTGGATTTTGTTTTTTAAGTCTCTTTAAATTTAAATAGGATTAAACAATGGAAGCTTTAGTTTATACATTTTTACTTATTGGTACATTAATGGTAATTTTCTTTGCCGTATTTTTCAGAGAAACACCACGTATTATTAAAAAATAAAACCTTATTAAATGGTTTTATTTTTAGTCTTCATGCTCTTCAAATGGATCACGCAGATTTTTAGCAGTAGGTCCAAAAGCCGTGTAGATCGAATATGTTGTAATTCCTAAAAGTAAACTCGATACAAAAATAACAATAATAGTTGCTGTTTCCATGTTATATTATTATTTAAATTAACGTTTTAATATTGTATAGCATCTAATAGAAAAATTAATTTATTAAGAAAATAAATATTTTTATGGCATTAAGAACAAGGTTAGGTGAGATTTTACGTCCATTAAATGCTGAATATGGTAAAGTTGCTCCAGGTTGGGGAACAACTCCAATTATGGCTTTAGTAATGGCTGCGTTTTTAGTCTTTTTATTAATCATTTTACAAATATATAATTCATCATTAATAATTGAAAATGTTGACGTTGATTGGGCGAATGGACTTACTTAAAATAAAAGTTTAACTCAAAAATATTTTTACAAATTAATATAAAATCAAAGAAGTATTTTGAAAAATTTAATGTTTTAAGATACTTAAAACTTAAAAAATAAACGAAAAAATTTATGGATATTATAAGTCTAGGTTGGGCTGCCTTAATGACAATGTTTACATTTTCGTTAGCATTAGTAGTATGGGCTAGAAATGGTTTTTAATACTTCATATTTTTAATACTTAAAATATATCATGGAATTAATTAAAAATATCTTTCCATATGCGAATACTGAAATTGTAATAGCAGCAGTTACTTGTTTTTTCATGACACTATTTGGTCTATCATTAGGGTTTGTTTTATTGAAAGTTCAAGGTGAGTAAACATTAAAATTGGACAACTTATTTTTTACAAAAAATAAGTTGTCCAATTTTAATGTTTACTCACCTTGAACTTTCAATAAAGTATTTTAATAAATAAAAAAAATTAACAAAATAAAATTTTATCCTCATTAAGATATCATTCGGTTTAAATTACTTTTTTCATTAACTTTTGAAAGGTAGGTCAATTTTTACTTTCATTTGTAGTAGATCTAACTTCTACTAAGACATTTTATTCTTCGATTATATTTTGAATCAATAATTACTTTTAGAATTAAATTCTTGTGATTTAAAATTGACAAAGACGTAATCGTACTTTTGATTATTTTTTATTTTAATTTAAGCTTGTAAATAAAGAAGAGTTTTATTTTAATTGTCTAATAAAATTATCAATATGTAAATATATTTATAAAAAATATTTGAAGTTTAGACTAACTATTAGAATTTTTGGGAGATTAAGCTATATTCAAATGTCATCTGAGAGGACTCTATCATTAGATTTAAGGTGGGCTTGATAAGCTGAGTAAACTTTCGGTTTTCGGGTAACTAACGAAATAAATTTTAAATTAACTCTTGCGTAGTAGAGACTTGCACATTATTATGATTAATATACGTAAATAGATTTAATGTTTAAATTTCTTTCCAATTTCCCAAAACATTTGAGAAATTGGAAAGAAATTACCCACGGATTTTTTCATTCTGTATTTGCTAGTTACGATTTGTTCTATGTCACGAACTTACTCAAAATCTTAGTCAATCTCAAGTAGCAATCAAACAAGTTCATGGAGGGGTTAAAGAGACAGACAACTTAGAAAATTTGGACCCGACTTTTTATCGTCAATTAAAACAGAGTTTTCTAGATTGGAAGGAGCGAA
>JAULBV010209819.1:0-16332 GCA_032358295.1 Pterothamnion heteromorphum | reverse complement strand
GCCTCAACGACAACATCGGCAAATTCTGCGTCTGTCAGGCCAGCCAATGCGGCACGGGCGTTGCGGGTGGCTGTTGCGCGAACAAGTGCGCCGGGAAGATGTCCGCCTTCATATGCGCTCATGAAATTGACGGTCGGTTCTGTGTGGATGGTCATTGGTGTTGCTCCATCGGTGAATAAAGACCCCCAGCTAACGGCGTCAGCCGGGGGCAAGTTGCGCGCGATGCAGGGAGAACCATCGCGCGAGGCAGGGGCTAGGCGGCTTCTTCGCCACGGTCTTGCGCGGTGTCGCTACCGGAGTAGCAAACGGCGGTGAAATGACCGACAGCGCCATTCGGGCCGCGCCATGTGGTGTAAATGTACAGCTGATCCAGCGCGTCTTGGGTGCGGTTCAGCGCAACGCCGCCGTCAATTTCCAGCACCAAAACCGTGTCAGCGCTCAGCATCACGTCGCAGCCGTCAAAGCTTTCAATGATTGCGTCGGTGCAGTCTGCGAAGGTCTTGGCATCTTCGCCAAGGTATCCCCAGCCGATCTTGGGGCCGAAGTCGCGCTTGACGATGAAGAAGTGTTCCGGGTGCATTTCGTGTCTCCCAAGGTTCGGCTGTTTGCGCCGGGTATGGGTTGAATATACACGTCGCAAAATCATTGTCAATGCCGTTTTACACAAAAGATCAGTTGACTTTGCTTTTTAGGTCGCGCAATATGCCCTTATGGATATCATCGCACACATCAAAAAACGCGGAATGACCGTTGCAGCCGTTGCCCGCATGGCAGGCGTGTCGCGCCCTTCCGTTTACGCTCTAAACGAGCCGGATCACAAGCCAGCGCTGGCAACGGTGCTTTCCGTGGCAAAGGTCATCGGGCTAAAGCCTGTTGATATTCGCCCTGAGATTGGCAAATGACCGCGCCGATTTTCCAAGCCAAGTTTGGCCGGGGTTTCGACATTGGCGCTGGGCTTGAGGTCCGCATCGTTATCACGGGAGGCCAGCAATGAGCGAAGAATGGGGGCCGTGGATTGAGCATGATGGCAGTGGTTGCCCGTGCGTTGGGCAGTATGTCCACGTGATTTATGAAGATGGCTTCCATCAATTCGGTTTAGCAGGATCGCGCGGCGGTCAAGCGTGGCTCGTGGGCTTGGAAGAATTTTGCATCATCCGCTACCGTATCCGCAAGCCCAAGGGCCTGACAATCCTTGAAGGCATCCTCGCCGACCTTCCAGCGTCAAGCCCGAAAGAAACCACGGGAGGCCAGCAATGACCCCCACATCAATTCCAAGCGCTGGCCCCCACGGTGCGCGGAACGGCGGCGGGGTATCCTCCCAAGGCCCCGCCGCCAACAAATTCGGCAATTCCGCCGGATCGTCGAGCCTGAGCGCCGACGTTTATCCTGAAACTGCCAACGGTTTGGCATTGGTCTACCCCAGAACCCCCGGCGCGGACGGCGCTAACCGAGAAAACGCCGGGGGCATCCAATGACAGACGCTGACAAGATCGCTTCCATAGCCACGCTTTCCGCTGATGACGTGATCGGCTGGCACAAGTTTGTGACCGGGTTTTACTGCCAAGGCCGCAACTGGCTTCCCGGTGAAAAGGCCGCGCTGATTGCCCGCGCCGAACAACTGAAAATCAAGATTGAGTGGTTGAACGCATTAAATTCCTTCGCCGCCTATTCACCCGCGCCCAGCCGCAGACCTTCCCGGCCCCGGCTGTTGATGTGCTGATCGCCCGCCGCGCCATTCGCCTGCACAACCGCAGCGCCAAGGGTGCCAGCGCATACGAGCGCATCCATTCAATCTTGGCGGTGAAGCGTGGCTAACCCAGAACGCGCCATTCACAAGGCCATCCGCCAATATCTCGAACTGGTGTTTCGCGGCATGGCTGTGATCCACCATAGCCCCAACGAAGCCCCCCTGTCCAACCGTGACCCCAAGGGCGCTGCAATCGCTATGTGCAACGCTAAGGCCATGGGTATGCAACCGGGCTTTCCTGATCTGGTGGTGTTCCCATATGCCCACGTTGGGCCGCTGTTCTTTGAGGTCAAAGGCCCCAAGGGCAAGGTATCGCCCGCGCAACAGATCGTGATCGGTCGGCTTGCCGAATTGGGCTACCGCGTTGCCGTTGTTCGGTCTGTGGATGACGTTGCCGCCCGCCTTGCTGAATGGGGTGTGTGGGCCGCGCCTGCCGCTGTTTCGGTGCCATTGCGGGGGCAGATCACATGACCACCCTCACCAGCGCAGAGATCAAGGCCATGCGCGCCCAAGCCATGCAGGACGGGGCATCCGTATTCTGGGCCATTGTTGACGCCGTGTGCGCAGAAACGGGCGTCACCCGCAAAGAGATTGCCAGCCCCACCCGTGGCAAGGCGCATGTGGTCATTGCCCGCGATTGGGCCTGCCGCTGCGCGCATGACCGGGGGCTATCCATGGCCGCTATCGGTCGGCTGCTGCGTCGTGACCACACGAGCGTTATGGCCGCGATTGAGCGCACCCGCGCGGTTGAGCAGCCCCTGACATTCAAGAGCCGGAGGGCATGATGGGCCACATCCCATATTTCAGCTTTTACCCGTCCGATTTCATGAACGGCATTCGCGGGCTTTCCGCGCAGGAAGTCGGCGTTTACACAATGCTGCTCTGCCGTATCTACGAAGAAAACGGGCCTATCGAAAACCACGCTCTGCGTCTGGCGACCTACTGCGGGATGCGTGTTCCGACCTTTGAGAAAACGCTCTCGCGCCTGATCGAATTGGGCAAAATCACGGTCACCGATCAAGGCCTGTTCAATGGCCGCGCCGCGACTGAAATTGCAAAGCGTTCGGACGGTTTGAAAAATAGTTCCAAGGCAGGGAAAGCAAGTGCCGAAAAAAGGCAACAAAATCAAGCAAAAAATCCAACGACCGTTGAACGCCCGTTCAACCATACAGACACAGATACAGATACAGAAGTAACAGTAGCTAAAGCTACTGACAGCGAGGCTGTCGTTGACCCCGCCAAGGCGGTTTGGAAGTTTGGGGTTGAAGCCCTCTCTGCGCATGGTCTGCACCCCGATAGGGCAAGAACCATGATCGGCAAATGGCGCAAAGACCACCCCGGCAAGGATGCCGACATTCTCACAGCAATCATCGACTGCGGACGGGAGGGCATCGTTGACCCGATCCCGTGGATTCAGGCCCGCCTGACACCGAAGCCGCCAGAGCGTTTTTTTGATTTCTCAGCATACGGAGCCACCCCGCAATGAACATGCGCACCGCCGAAATTTCCCGAGACTTTGCCGAGTGGCTTGACCGCCGTTCTTGCCCGAATGACCTGCGCGACAAGCCGGACGCCGCCCGCCGTGAAGCTGACGCCCTGCTCAATGCGCTTCTGAAATTTTCGCCGCATTCGGATTTTTCCCCGTTTGTTCGCCGCGTTCTCGAGCAGCTTGACTACCAGATGAAAACCCGGTTCTGGCCGCCGATCAATGAAATCGCCGCCGTCTGCGCAAACGTCCGCAAAGACATTCGCCGCGAAAACCCCCAAGCCGTGAAGGGCGAAGAACGCGACATGCGCCCTGAGGCAATCACCGCCCGCGCCATGGCGGAAGGCAAGGCGGTTGGTGAGGGGTGGCTCTATGGCCGGGATGCGGTGGTCATGATCGCCGCCAAGCTGATCGACAAAGAAACCATGGACCGCTACCGGAGCGCGGCATTCTTCGCCCGCAAAGACCTTTATGGCGAGCCTGCCGCGCTGGCTTGGGAGGCCGAGGCAAAGCAGCGGCACGAGGATGCCAAGGCGATACACCGCGAAGCCCCGACCGATGGTCACGACACCACGATTCCGAACAAGCGTGTTTTGCGGGAGTTCGCAGCATGAACGCCACCATCACCCTGCAGGAAATCATCCGCCACGCCTTCGCCGTGCCATCGCTGGCATCGCAGCACCAAGACGCCATCGCCAAGGCCATGAGGGCTTCGGAGTTCAGATACGCGCCCCTGCTGCCTGAAATGGGCAAGAACACCGGACACCGCAACGGGCGGCAGAATGCCATCATGGCTTTGCTCGAGGATGGCAAGCAGCGCACCTTGGCCGACATTGGCGAGGATATGGGCGTTGAAGATCTGAAAATCCTTCACAGCGCCTTGCGCCGCGCGGTCATGCTCAACCTGATCTTGTTCTTCGAGAAGCCCAACCGGAAACGCGTCTACCGCCTGTCAGACGAGGGCCGCGCCGCGGTGGTGAAGGCCCGCGCAAATGGGGAGTTGGCAGAATGATACCCGCCAACCCCAACCGCCATTTGATCCTTGGGCTTCACAAGCAGGGCATGACGCCAAGCCAGATCGCCAAGCAGCTTGGTTACAAGACCGTCAATCCCGTCAGCGCCTTTTTGCTTCGCCATGGTGTCAGGCACCGCGCCCTGCGTAGTGACGCAGCCGCCGCCAAGGCCCCGCGCGTCAAGATCAGGCTTTCGGCTTCACCCGCATCAGTCAAACAATACGAGGCCCGAGCATGACCATCCTCACCAGCCCCCAAGACGGCAACGGCGCGCGCATATCCCCACGCCCGACCCTTGCCCACGTCCCCGGCGTGACGCTCACCAGCGCCCGCCCCGAAACCACCCCCACCCTGCCGACCATCCGCGCCCGCAAGCCCCGGCAGGTTCACGGCGCTGCACTGGCATCCCAGACCGCCGCACAGGTGGACGCGCTTGCCGCTGCGATCTGCGCCGCCCGCGCTGGCACCATGCCTGCCGTGACCGTGGCGATGGAGGGGCTATGAATTTGCGCGCACCCTTCGTCTGGTTTGGCGGAAAGTCCAAGGTGGCCCCGATTGTTTGGGAGGCCCTTGGCGACGTTGAACACTATGTTGAGCCGTTCTTTGGCAGCGGCGCGGTTTTGCTTTCGCGCCCGCATCCCGCCAAGTGCGAGACCATAAACGATGCAGATGGGCTTCTTGCAAACTTCTGGCGGGCAGTCGCAGCCGATCCTGAACTGGTGGCCGAATGGGCTGCAAACCCCGTAAACGAGGCGGACCTTCACGCCCGGCATCTTTGGCTCGTGAACGCCAAGGACGGTATTTCAGAGCGCCTTATGGCTGATCCTGAATGGCACGATGCCAAGGCGGCGGGCTGGTGGGTGTGGGGCATCAACTGTTGGATCGGCGGCGGGTTTTGTAGTGGTGAAGGCCCGTGGGTGAATGATGGCGGTGTCTTCACCAAAAAAGACACCGGGCGGGGCGTCAATCGGAAGCTTCCCCATTTGGGCGACACCGGGCGGGGCGTCAATCGGCAGCTTCCCCATTTGGGACACACCGGGCAGGGCGTCAATCGGAAGCAATTCTTGCTTGATTGGTTTGGAGAGTTGCGCGCCCGACTGCACGAAACCCGCGTTGCCTGTGGTGATTGGTCTAGGGTTTGTGGTCCGTCTGTGCTGCGATCCGCCGGGGGAGTCACGGGCGTTTTCCTTGATCCGCCCTATGACCTGAACATGAGAGCGGCAGTCTATGCCAACGAAAGCGGATGCGCGGCAGACGTTCGCAAATGGTGCGCGCAAGTCGGAGGGCAAAAAGACTTGCGCATAGTGCTGGCGGGCTATGACGGCGAACACAACGAACTTGAGGCTTTGGGATGGCGTGTCCACGCTTGGAAAGCTGTCGGCGGGTTCGGCAATCAATCCGACACAACGGGGCGCGAAAACTCAGCAAAAGAGCGCCTATGGTTTTCGCCACATTGCTTAGATCATGAGCGGCAAGGTGTTTTGCTATGATGGACGCCGCCGAGGCCCTGACAAACGCCACGCTTGGCCTGATCGTCTCTTGGGCCGTCACCTATTGGCTGTTGCCGATCTGGGGCCTGCACCCAACCGCCGCCGCCTCTCTGGGCATCACGGCCATGTATTTCGTCATCAGCTTTGCCCGCTCATGGGCGCTGCGCAAACTGTTTAGGGCGATGGCATGAACCCCCACAACCGCACCCTAGCCCTAGCCCACCAAGCCGCAATCCAAGACGGCCAAGGCCCCGCGTTCATCGCCGCCATGCGCGAATATCTGAAACTCCACGACAAGATCGAAAGGGCAAAGCAATGACCATGCACTACGAGATCGGGCAGACATTCCCGGCAGTCATTCAGCGCGGCATTGTGTCAGGGCCGGAACTGCCACCAGTCTGGCATGTGTTGATCGTGCCGCCCCAAAAGGAACGCGCCGTGCGGGAATACCTGCGCGCCCGTGACATATACGCCTTCTACCCATCCGAGAAGTCTGTCAGGGTGCATCGCGGCAAGAAGATCGAAACTGAGCGCCCGGTGGTGTCTCAGCACGTCTATGCCCAATTCAGGCAGCAACCCCAATGGGACGTGATGAAGCGCGTTCACCGCCTCATATCCGGCGTCATGTGTCAGGGCGGCACCCCTATCAAGGTTCACCCCGACATCATCCGCCACCTGCAAGGCCTGACAGTCGAAGCTCAACGCCTGCGTGAAGCCCGCGCCGAAATGCTGCGCGTCCGCCCCGGTGACAAGGCCAAGATCGTATCCGGCCCCCTTGCCGGGTTTCTGGTGGACGTGATCGATATCAAGCAAGGTGAGGCAATCATCAGCCTGATGATGGGCGGGCGCGTGAAGGCCGCAATCGCATCCCTAGAGCGCGACACGCTTCCAGACACAAGGGCTTGACACATGGTATGGTCATGGTATGGTGCGCTCAGGACCGGGCTACGCCTTGGACATAATCGCCACGGCAATAAGACCTGCGATAGCGCCGCCGCACCTTCGGGCATAGGCGGTGCAAGTGCGTAAGCAATTCCCAAAAGGCAAAAGAATGAGTGGACTTACGCCAAAGCAAGAGGCGTTTGCTGTCGCATTTTTTGAGACAGGGAGCGCGGCAGAGGCATACCGCCGCGCCTACGACGTGGCCCCGGACGCCAAAGACCATTGGATTTATGTCGAGGCTGGCCAGCTACTAGACCACCCTGAGATTACCCTTAGGCTGGAATCGCTCAAAGAGCAGGCCGCGCGGCACTCAATCTACACCCGCCAAGCGGCCATGGAAGAACTTGAAGCCGCCCGCAAACTAGCAATGGACAAAGACAACCCGGCGGGCGCTGTCGCTGCAATCAAGGGCAAGGTCGGGCTTTGCGGATTGGACCGCCCGAGCAAGCTTGAGGTCACAGGCAAAGACGGTGGCCCCATAGAGGTTACGCCAGATGAAGCATTCAAGCGACTGGCAAGCCGACTGGGAGGCCCTGCAGCCGGACCAGAGGGAAGCACTTAAGGCAAGATCGGCATGGCTTGACGGCGCGCGTCACGATCAAGTTGCCCCGGCGGGCGATTGGTCAACGTGGCTTATCTTGGCGGGGCGCGGATGGGGAAAGACGAGAACCGGGGCCGAGGACGTTGCCTGGTATGGCCTAGCAAACCCCGGCGTCCGCATAGCTGTTGCTGCGCCGACTGCCGCTGATGCGCGGGATACCTGCATTGAAGGGCAATCCGGCCTGCTAGGCATCCTGCCGCGTGAGTGCGTCAAGGCATGGAACCGCAGCTTAGGCGAACTGATCCTGACCAACGGGTCACGATACAAGGCATTTTCTGCGGACGAGCCTGACCGCTTCCGAGGCCCGCAACACCATCGCGCTTGGGCCGATGAATTGGCGGCATGGAAATACCCGGACGCTTGGGATCAACTGCAATTCGGCCTGCGTCTAGGGGATAACCCGCAAGCAGTCGTAACCACGACACCGCGACCGACGCCGCTTATTCGCGGGCTGATGAAAGACAAGCGCACCCTGATTACACGGGGCAGCACTTTCGACAACTCCGCCAACCTTGCCCCGGCTGCGCTGGCACAGTTGCGTGAGAAATACGAAGGCACCCGCTTAGGGCGTCAGGAATTATTCGCGGAACTGCTAGACGACATCCCCGGCGCGCTTTGGACGCGGGCGATTATCAAATACACCCGCGATCTGCCGCAAATGTCGCGCGTTGTTGTCGCTGTTGACCCATCGGGCGCAAGCGGGAACGAGGACGGGGATAGCATTGGCATCGTAACTGCAGGGCGCGGCATGGATGGCCGCTTCTACGTTCTGGAAGATGCGACGTGTGACCTAGGGCCTGCAGGATGGGGGCGGCGCGCGGTTGAGCGATTTCACCACCACAAGGCGGACCGGATCATTGCGGAGCGCAACTTCGGCGGCGCGATGGTGGAGAGCGTTATTCGCACGGCAGACAAAAACGCACCCGTAAAGCTGGTTACGGCGTCGCGGGGGAAGTCCGTAAGGGCCGAACCAATATCCGCCCTCTACGAGCAGGGCCGCGTTTCGCACGTTGGCGGGATGGACGCCCTAGAGGATCAGATGATGCAAATGACGTTGACCGGATACATGGGCGACGGTTCGCCAGACCGCGTTGACGCTTTGGTCTGGGCGCTGTCGGAATTGGCTTTGGTGCAAACCCCCACGTCGCAAACCCACATTGTCGGGGGCCTTGTCTAAATGAGCGTTTCCCAAAGACACCCGGCGCTAAGCGCGGAAAGGCTGGCCGAATGGCAGCTAATGCGCGATGCTATGGGCGGCGAATCCGACATGAAGGCGCGGGGCGAAACCTATCTGCCCAAGCCGGGCGGATTCAAGAACAACCCGGCAACAGAAGCGGCGCTGTATGACGCCTACCGCTTGCGCGCCATGTTCCCCGAAATCCTTGCCCCGTCTGTGTCGGCAATGATCGGCATCATCCACGGGCAAGAGATTAAGATCGAAATTCCCACGGCGATGGAGTTCCTTTGGGAAAACGCTGATGGGCTGGGCCTACCGCTTGAGGCGTTCCACCGTCGCATCACCCGCGAATTGCTGGTGATTGGCGGCTATGGCGTCCTAGCTGATGCCCCCGTAAGCGGCGGCAACCCGTTCCTTGCAGGCTTCACCCGTGACAGCATCATCAACTGGGATGCTGACTGGTGGGTGCTGGACGAAACCGGGATGCGCCGCGATGGTTTCATCTGGAAGCAGATTGAGAAATACCGCGTTCTTGGGCTTGGTGATGGGGCCTATCTGCAATCGGTATTTGAGGGCAAAGCTGAACAGGGTCAGGAAATCATCGTCAAGGGCCGGGGCGGCAATGTCCTGCCGCGCATCCCCTTCGCAGTCGCAAGCGCGCGTGACCTATCGCCCAAGGTGGAAACCCCGCCCCTGATCGGTGTGGCCCGTGCGGGCTTGGCGATATATCAGCTATCGGCTGACTATCGCTGGCAGCTTTACATGAGCGGCCAAGAAACCCTTGTGGCGATCAACGGCAGCGCCCCGGCAATGATCGGCGCGGGCGTTGTCCACCAGATGAACGGGGCCGAGGGCATGACCCCGGATCTCAAGTATGTGTCCCCGTCCTGTTCTGGGATTGAGGCGCACCTAAAGGCGATTGAGGACGCCCGCATTGCTGCTGTTCAGGCAGGCGCGCGGCTTCTTGAGCAATCGGACGCGGTGCAGGAAAGCGGCGAGGCCCGCAAGCTGCGCTTCGCATCTGAAACCGCAACCCTGACAAGCGTTGCGCAGAACTCATGCGCCCTGCTGGAAAGGGCCTTGCGCAATATCGCCATGATTATGGGTCTGCCGGAAGATGACATTGTGGTCAACGCACCATCTGACCTTCTGGACCGCACCATGACCCCGACCGACGCCGAGGCGCTTATGCGCGTGTGGCAGGGCGGCGGGATGCCATGGGAAGATTACCATGCTGCATTGCAGCGCGGCGGTCTTGTGTCCTCCGAGCGCGATGCTGACGAAGCCGCCAAGCTGATCGACGATCAGGCGGAAGACGATCCCGACCCGATGGGTCAACCAACCGAAAGGAACCGTGCCGATGGCACTCAAAGCCCTACTTGAAACCCTTGAAGGCGTCGATGACGCTGTGAAACCCTTCTACGCAGAACGCGACGGCAAGTATGTGCTGGACGTTGAAGGCGTGGACGACCACCCCGAGGTTGCCAACCTCAAGAATGCCTATGGCCGGACCAAAGAGGACCGGGAAAAGGCAAAGGCCGAGGCGGCAACCCTGAAAGCCCAGATTGCAGAACTGCAAAGAGGCGCACCGGACACGGCGGCAATTCAGGCCAAAATCGCAGAGCTTAACGAAAAGCTTGGCGCGGTTGAGGCTGAGCGCAACGACTGGAAGGGCAAGTATGTGGGGAAAACCCGCGATGAAGCCCTGACAACCGCGCTGCAATCGTCCGGCGTGACCAATCCGGCATTTCTCAAGGCCGCGCAAGCCATGCTTTCCGGCATGGTGAAGCTTGGCGAGGATGGCACCGCATACGTTGAAACCCCCATGGGGCCGAAAACGGTTGATGTGTTCGCAAAGGGCTGGGCGGCATCGGAAGGCAAGGACTTTGTGACCGCAGCCCAAGGCGGCGGCGCACGGGGTAATGACGGCACGAAGGTGTCCAACACAATGAAGCGGGCGGAGTTTCTCGCCCTTCCCCCCGCCAGACAGGCCGAATTGGTCAAGTCTGGCGTCACCCCAATCGACTAAGGAGTAAACCATGGGCACTTTGACCCTTACCAACCTGATCCCGACTATTTACGAGGCAATGGACGTTGTCTCGCGTGAACAGACGGGCTTTATCCGCAACGTGACCCTTGACGGCCAAGCCACCCGCGCCGCTGTTGGTCAATCGGTCCTGTCGCCTGTCGTCGGCCCGATGGTTGCGGAAAACCTGACCGTTGGCAACGTCCCGGCTGATACGCCGAACCAGACGATCAACAACGTGCAGATCACCATCAACAAGCAGAGGTCTGTGCCGTTTGGCATCACGGGTGAAGAAAACCGTGGCCTGAACAACGCAGGCACCACTGGCCAGATCAACCGCGACCGCATTGCACAGGCCATTCGCGCCTTGGCAAACGAGGTTGAAGCCGATCTGGGCGCGCTGCATGTTTCGGCTTCCCGCGCAATCGGCACCGCCGCAGGCACCCCGTTTGGCACCGCTGGCAACCTGAGCGACTTTGCGTCTGCCCGCCGGATCATGGAAGAAAACGGCGCACCGCTTTCCGATCTGAAGATGGTGCTGGGTTCGACTTCGCTTGAGCGCCTGCGTGGCGTTCAAAGCACCCTGTTCCGCGTGAACGAAGCCGGGTCGGACGCTTTGCTGCGCACGGGCGCTGTCGGCACCGTGCAGGGCTTTGACGTTGCATGGTCCCCCCAAGTGCGTGCAGCGGTTCCGGTCGGCACTGGCGCTTCCTATGTTACATCTGTCGCAGCCTTGACCGTTGGTCAGACCGCTATTCCGATCATCACGGGCACGGGCACTGTTCTGGCTGGTGACATTGTGACCTTCGCCAACGACCCGAACCAGTATGTCGTCGCGGCTGGCGTTTCTGCCCCCGGCACCATCACCATCGCGGAACCGGGCTTGCGCGTCGCACAGGCATCGGCATCGCGCGTGATGACCATCACCGCAGCGACCACCCGCAACATGTTCTTCCATCGCGGCGCTATGGTTCTTGCAGCCCGCGCGCCCGCGATGCCGGACGGCGGCGATATGGCGGATGATGTGATGATGGTCACCGACCCCGTGTCGGGCATCAGCTACGAATTCTGCGTCTATCGTCAGAAGCGGCAAGTTCGCTGGGAAGTCAACTTGGCTTGGGGCGTTGCTGCAGTGCAGCCGCGTCACATGGGCCTGTTGATCGGTGCCTGATCTTTCTGAGGGGGCGGGCAACTGCCCCCTTTATCAAGGTCAGAGGTGACACATGCTTTCATTCGATACCCTTGCGGTCACCATTGCCGAAGCCGATGCATATTGCACGGCGCGGGGCATTGCGGACTGGACCGGGGCCGATCCCCTGAAATCCGCTGCGCTGTTGCGCGGTCAAGCCTACATCGCTGGCACCTATAACGCGCGGTGGGCTGTGGAGTTTGACGACGCCACGGCACCGGATGCGGTGAAGTTTGCCGTGATCGAAGCGGCAACGCGGGAAATCAAAGTGCCGTTTAGCCTGACGCCTGATCTGACGCCGGGCCGGGAAAAGGTGCTGACGGGTGTGAAGGGCATCACGTGGAAGGCAATCGGCACGGGTGGGGTGGGCGGTATGATGCCTTATCTCACTTCGGTTGAACATCTGCTGACAGGCCTTGTGTCGGGCGGCGGCGCGGCGGGCGGAACATCATTCTTGGCGAGGGCTTAACATGCCGATTCAATTTTCAACCGCCGTGCGCAATGCTCGGCTTGACGCAATCGAAACCGCAGTGGGCGCGTCTGCGGTTCTGCGCATCCGGTCTGGCGCGGTCCCTGCCAACGTAGGCACGGCGGACAGCGGCACGGTGCTGGCAACCTTGAACCTGCCCGCCGATTGGATGGCGGCGGCATCTGGTGGCACCAAGGCGCTTGCAGGCACTTGGCAGGATACCAGCGCAGACGCGACTGGAACGGCTGCGCACTTTCGCATCTATGCCACGGACGGCACCACAGCGCACATTCAAGGCACTGTCGGCACATCGGCGGCTGATCTTATCGTGGACAGCGTTTCGTTTACCGCTGGCCAGCAATTCACCGTCAACAGCTTCACCCTGACCGAGGGCGGCGCATAATGGCGATTACGTCCCTTGACCTTGCGCTTGCAGGTGAGCGGCCAATGGAGTTCTACTCTAAGGCCGCGTCTGGCAACACTGTCGCAGGACGCCCTTGGACGCCATTCTATGCCGCTGGTGTTCCGGGCGCTGCGGCTGCACCAGCACCCGGCGCATCCGGGGCCGCGCTGACCACCTACGCGGGGCAAATCCCGGTCCCGCCCGCGTCTGGCAATACGCATCTGTCTTATGCCGGCTTCTTTTCATCGGCACAGGGCGGGCTTGTCCTTCTGTGTGACCGCCTTTGGCACAATTCGGGCTTCAACGTCACGTTGACCACGGCGCAGACCGTCAACAGCGTGACGTTCCCGGAGCGGGATATGGATGGCACCACCAACGGCGAGGGCGTCTTTGTGGGTGTTGAAGTGTCCGGCGCAATGGGTGCAGGCACTCCGACACTTACCATGTCCTACACAAATCAGGCAGGAACGGCAGGGCGCACGGCAACGAATATCGACGCAACTGCCGCATCATCCCCCGTTGGCACGTTCTACCGGATGGGCCTGCAGGCTGGTGACACGGGCGTCCGGTCTGTCCAATCCTTGACCCTTTCGGCGACGTGGACGAGCGGGACGATTCATCTGGTGGCATATCGCCCGATTGCGGCTATTCCGTTGATCGGCGGCGGGCTTCCCGGCACCATCAACACCGTCACGGGCAACATGCCGCGCGTTTACGACAACTCGGTTTTGTTTCCGATCTACCTTCCCGCGTCCACGGCTTCGACGGTCATCACGGGCGCTGTCAAGTTCACTCAGGGCTAAGCCATGACAGCCAATTCCGGCGATGCTCAACAGATTTGGGGGTGGGTCGGTGGCGATGGTGGCGATGGTGGCGGGGCGTTTCTTGCCAATCAGGCCCCAAACGACGCAGGCCCGGTTGTATTCGGTGACTTCTATTTTACCCTAAACAGTGCGGCAATATCGGGAAGCCTTTCGGCAACGATTAACGGGCTAACCGTATCTGCAACAGGCACCCTAAGCACGGCGGGCAACAACGGCAATCTGTCCGCTACCCTTGCGGGCGTCACATCATCGGCAACCGGGGCGCTGCGCATTGCGGGCAACGGGGCCGCAACATTGGCCGGGGTGACTTCTACCGCATCCGGCGCGGTTCGGATCAGGGGCAACGGCGCGGCAACGCTCTCAGGCGTGACTTCTACCGCATCCGGCGCGCTGGCAATACGCGGCAACGCGGCGGCAACACTCGACACCGTGACCGCATCCGCAAGCGGCGCTGTAGCTATTCGCGGCAATGGATCCGCAATGCTCGCGGGCGTGACCATATCGGCAAGCGGTTCACTGGCATCAACGGCCATCGGCGGCGGGCTTTCTGCAACCCTTTCGGCCCCTACGGTTTCGGCTGCAGGTTCGGTCAGGCTATCAGGCGCGCTATCCCAGACGCTTCCCGGCGTGGCTGTAGCGGCGCAAGGCGCGCTGCTTATTCGTGGTAACGGCGCGGCAACCCTTGGCGGTGTGTCTGCCAGTGCATCGGGCGCGCTTAGGATTGCCGGGGCGCTTAATGCCCTTGCGTCTGGCGTCACGCTGCAGGCAGACGGAAGCAGGCCAAACCAAGGCGCATTAGTTGCCACGCTTGACGGTGTGACGCTGATAGCGGCGCTGTGGAATGTGACGCCAACGTCAATTCGCCCGCCTTTGCCCGGTCGTCAGGGCTTGGCAGCAAATCGCAACATCGCCCCCCGGCAGGCATTGCCAGCGCGGGCCGGACTGACACGGAGGCGCATCGGTGGCTGAGAATTGGGCGGCAGTTGCAGCGGAAATATCGGCGGCGCTTGGCGAGGTCGGATTTGTCGTGACCTTGATTGAACCGGGCGCGGAAACCGGGCCGGATTATGATCCGACATTTGCGGCGGCGGTTGAGCATCAGGTCATGGGCCTGTCTGACACGATCCGGCGGCGCGATGGCAACGGCACTGTGACGCAAACCGTCCATGTGATTACGGTTGAAGCGCACGGCGTTATCCCGCAAAAAGGGTGGACGGTGAACGTATCCGGCAAGGTTCACCGGATCGAACAGGTTTTGCCATTGTCACCGGGCGGGATTGACCTGCTTTATGATCTGGAGTTGGCGGCATGATCTACACTGTCGAGAACACGGTCAAAATCGGCAAGGCCGCTATCGTCACGATCAACGGAGCTTCGATTGAAACATGCGTGAGGGCGTTTGTTTTCGGCCCTTTTGTTGCGGCAGAGACGATCAGGACTTATAAGGACGGAACCCCGATCACGTTTAATGAAGGGTTCAAGACGCGGTGGACCTTTGGACTCGGGCGCGTCCAACTGGTGGAGTTGGCAGCGTGAGCAACTTGATTGAGGGCGGCGCGCTGGTGGGCGAGGTTATGCCAGACGAGCCGATGCGCATCACGGTCAACAGCAATGACGCCTTTGACGCAGACGCAGTTCAACAGCTTTACGAAACGATGCTCGCATCCTGTGCGCTTGACGTAACCCCCGGCGCGGCTGCGCCCTCCGTTCGGATCACGATAAAATGAGACGCATCCCGGCAGACCTGCAAGCCCAGATCGACGCATGGGAACCGCAAATTCGCGCGGCATTCCTTGCGGCGATTGAGGACGTGAAGTCACAGGCCCAGCTTTCCCTTGTCGTGGACGCAATCCAGCGGGGCGATATTGCCAAGCTGCAGGCGGTTCTAAACCTTGACCCGTCATTCTTTGCGCCGCTCGATCAAGCTATCACCGGGGCATTTTACGAAGGGGGATTCCGCGCGCTTGCCGGACTTCCGGTCATTCCAGACCGGGCAACGCCGGGAAAGTCGTTATCCGCTTCGACGGGCGTAACGCTCGGGCGGAGCGGTGGGCGCGGAACCACTCAGGGACGCTCATAGAGGGCATCCTAAGCGATACACTGGACGCAGTGCGACAGGTGGTCACAGAAGCGCAGGAACGCGGCCAGAACCCCCGCGCAACGGCGCTAGACATTGTGGGCCGGATCAACCGGGCAACCGGGAAGCGTGAGGGCGGGATTATCGGCCTGACTTCTGGGCAAACGGATGCAGTTATACGCGCCCGGTCAGAATTGCAAAATCTGGACGGGGCCTATTTCAGGCGCAAACGCAGGGACGCCCGTTATGATGGGATTGTTTCGCGGGCCATCAAGGCCAAGAAGCCCCTGAGCCAAGCGGACGTTGACCGGATCACCGGGCGATACAAGGACCGCCTGCTTGCCTATCGCGGCGAGGTTGTGGCACGGACGGAAGCCCTAGCAGCCCTGCAGGCGGGCAAGATGGAAGCCGCCCGGCAGTTGGTTGACAGCGGCAAGGTGCTGCCGTCTCAGGTCAAGAAGGTCTGGCGGGCAACTGGTGACAGCCGGACGCGAGACACGCATCTAGCCCTAAACGGCCAAGAGGTCGGGCTAGAAGAAGCGTTCACCACCGTTATGGGCGCGCGGATGCTGCACCCGCACGACACGACGCTAGGCGCACCCGCAGAGGAAACCATCCAATGCCGCTGTTTCTTTGAAATTAAGGTGCGATACCTCTAGGGGGTAAAGATGGCTCAAACCTTTGCGGCACAGTTGAAGGACTTCGCAGACCTCACAAGCGCAAAACTTGAGCTTGTCGTCAAGCAATCCGCGCAGGACATGTTTTCGGAAGCCCAAAGCCCAAAGTCTCTTTGGGGTAACTTGCCCTTGTGAGAAGAATGCTTGGGGTTCCTGGTATCCAGATCCCTGGTTGCTACTCTAGGAGTATGAATCAGGGCTATGGTACTCC